>JAPYYD010006055.1:0-11498 GCA_028551405.1 Uromys caudimaculatus
GAGAGAAATTTCTCAGGGCTGCTTAATTGCAGCCAAGTATTATACAGCTGTAAATCAGCATAACAAGCCTCAAGACAGTGGGATATCTCAAGGTCTCTTTGGAGTCACAAGCTACTATAAACAAACCATCTATTGCCTGCAGGAGACACCTGCAGAGGGGAGGAATCAAAGGAATGTCTGCTAAAGCCTGGGGCCCTCTGGCTTGCTGATTAAAAGCAAGGCCTTAGGTTCAAACAAGGCCATTTGGTCTCCGGCACTAGAGAAGGTAATATATTCTCAAGAGAAGATGGGGAGCAGGCAGATGCTAGACAAGATCTGCTTTATGTAATGGTTATTCTTGCTGTGTGAAGAAGGTTATAGGCATCAAACGGAGAACTAAGGAAAAGTTGGGAATGGGGTTGTGATCTGAGGGAGGTAGGGTACAGATAAGAATGGGGCGATGGTGGTGGGAAGAGTGACAAATGGTTGGGTTTATATGACATTTAAGATAAAGCTGGTGACTTGGACACAATGTGTGAGAGAAATCAAGAAAGCAAGGAACCTATGGAGTCAATGCTGCTCCTGTCACCCAGAGCTCTTTGGACGACTCTTGGCTAACGGTGAGAGGGACGAGCAAAGGAGAAAAAGGGTTGAGAGGGAGAAGACAGATGTTCACTTGGGATCAAAGGATCTTGTTCTATTTAAATCTTCAAGTGAAAAATTGGGCAAACCACAGCCGGGTATGCAAGGTCGGGATACTAAACATGATTTGGAGGTAAGAGAGAAGTACATCATATCCAAATTCATGTGATTCCGTAAGAACATCGAAGAATTGAACAGAACAAGATATGAGGTGGAGGGGCCAAGGGTCTGTTGCTTGTTTTTGTCAACTTGACACAAACCTAGGTATGTGTAAAGCAGAACTCCTAAATTAGAGACATGCCTCCGTGAGATTGGCCTGTAGGCAACTCTGTAGGCCATCTTCTTGATAAATGAATAGTGTGGGAGGGGCCGTTCACTGTGGGCGGGGCCACCCCTGGGCAGGCGGCCCTGAAGTATCCATATAAGAAAGCAGACTGAGCAAGCCAGTAGCAGGCTCCTCCAGGCCTCTGCTTCAGTTCCTGCCTTCAGGTTCCTGCTCTGCTTGAGTTCCTCCCTGACTTACCTTGGTGATGCATTGTTATGTGTAAGTTTAAGAAGAAATAAACCCTTCCCTCCCCTTGTTACTTCTGGTCAGTGTTTTATTTCTGCAATAAAACCTAACTAGATAAGAGGCTACTCTCACTTTTGTGTTAAGAGTTGCCTTCGCTGTCTCAGAGTCATCTCAATTTTTATCTTATTGTACTCCACATCCAATTTATCAATAAATCTCTTTGACAGTGATTGCTTTGGTTCCAGCCACCACAATCCAACACTTGGATGATTGCAGCAGTTTATAACTGCTTCAACATTGACTTTCTATCTCCCATTCTCAGCACAAAAGCCAGTGTTCCTTTTTAAAAAAGGTTTTATTGATTCTTTGTGAATTCCATATCCCCACACTCTCTCATATCTGCTCATCACTCTCTCAACCTCCTCCAAAATACACACACACACACACACACACAGAGAGAGAGAGAGAGAGAGAGAGAGAGAGAGAGAGAGAGAGAGAGATCTCACCATGGAAGCTGTAGTATGTCAGTGTGTCCCACAGTATGTCCCTGTGTCCACACATCTTCACTTGGAAATGTTCATTGCAATGAGTCATTGGTCTGCCATGAGATCTCTGACTTCTGTGATAGCATCAATACTGGATTCTCATCAGGACTCCTCCCAGTTCTCCTGTTGTTGCCCTGTGTCATGGAGATCCTGGAGCTTTGGAACAGCAGGACAGACCCTTTCATGCACTCTAACAGTTCACCAATGATGTAGGTTTTGGGGTGGGCCACTCAGAGCCCTGGGTCATAGTTGAGCTGGTTAGCACACCAGCTATCTCCCTTATCTGCACCACCAGGGCAAGCTCTCCAGCACTGCTCCAGCTAGTCCACTCAATGCTGCCATTGGCAGGAGGCAGGGTCAACTCCTCCTGCTCTTATGCTCTTCAGGACTGCTCACCTGCACCAAGCCTCCAGAACCAGCTCCACTGTGCAGCCTTTTCAAGGTACCAGGCTCACTCTCCCAAGTGCTGCAGCCTGTGAGGGCCTGGGCCAGCTCTCCTGCTCTCAGTTCCTTGTGACTAGCTCCACTGTGCTGCCCAGGTAAGGTCCAGGGCCCAGTCTTCTGAATGTTGCAGCAAGTGAGAGGCAGGGACAGCTCATCTGCTCTCATGACTGCAGGTGGTGAGGGGTCACAGTGGGTGGTGAGGGATGACAGGCATCACCCCCACACCCATGCCACCTTACAGGAGAGGAGTGGCAGGGCCAGCTCTTCCTGGCACACATCCTCAGGGCTGTCTCACTTGTGTTCCTGTCACTAGGGTTAGCTCTACTGTTCTCTCCAGGCGAGGTACAGGTTCTGACACTGATTGATACAAGAACAACACCAACAACAAAGTGTCTCTTTGACCATTGCCAGGCAACCGGGATGGGGAGTGTAAGATCTTTTAAAGTGTAAGATCATGTCATTATTGGTAAACAATCCAGCGACTTATCATTGCATGGGAAACAAACAAGCAAACAAACAAACAAACAAACAAGAAACTCTTCACTGCAGTGGTTTTTACACAAGGTTATATTTTGGTTAGCCTGAGATATTTGATTGTATGTTTATTGTCTGTTTATAATTAGTAGTAGCATTACCTCCTTCACTCTTAAAGTGTTGTGAAATATATGATAAATTATATGTCACTCATATTAGATCTGTGGTCTTGTCCCTCAACTGTCTCTCTATTTTCTTATTATGTCACTGAACTTTGTCCATTTCATTTCTCAATAGTTTTATGCCAAGTTGACCAAGCTAAGGTTGTCTGAAAGAAGAGAACCTCAATTAAGAAAATGCCTCCATCAGATGGGGCTATAGGCAAGCCTGTAGGGCATCTTCTTAATGAGTGATCGATGGGGAAGGGCTCATCCCACTGTTTGAAATGATTTCTTTGCTGGTGGTCCTGGATTCTATAAGAAAGCAGGCTGAGAAAGTTGTGAGGAGCAATCCAGTAAAAAGTACCCCTCCGTGGCCTCTGCATCATTTGCTGCCTTCAGGTTTCTATCCTGCTTGAGTTCCTGTCCTGGCTTCCTTTAGCAGTGGGCTACTACTTGGAAGTGTGAGTCAAATAAACTCTTTTCTCCCTGTCTTGCTTTTTGTCATGGTGTTTTATATAACAATAAGACCAGAGTCAAACTGGATCATACTGCAGAACCCTGCATCTGATATTTTGCTTGGATAGTGCTTGCTTTATGAAACCTGCATGACTTGCCCCTATGTTTTGTCAAATATCTGCTCAAATGCAACAATTGCTGGTTCTTGGGTCTATGGATACCTTCCACATTTTCCCTAGGTTTCAGAGTCTGGAAGCCAGTTTTGTTATCTGTAGAGGTGCAGCTGGGTTGTACTGACAGAAGCACTTACACAGGAAGGAGTAAGAAGGAAGAGAGAGGCTATTCGGTTTCTGGTGGTAATGTCATCTCCAGCAGAGCATGTTTGGTTCCAACATGCCACAGGTGGTGATGACATAGGATGTTAACTCTGGGTACCTTAAGTACTTCTATAGCTAGGACATGATGGCAGGAAATAGAGGGGCAGGATAGAGGTGAATGTGGATTCTAGAAGCCTTTACTGGCTGTGTAGATCTTGACATGGCAAAGGACTACCACAGGCCTTTTTAGGAGTAGGTGAGTTGTGAAACAGATCATCCTAGTGAATGAGCTTCTTCATGGGATGTCCTAGATAGCTTTAATTGTCAACTTGACACAGCCTAGAGCCATCTGAGTGGAAAGTCTCCATTGAAAAACCACCTATGTCAGATTGGACTGTGGGAAAGTCTGTGTGTATTGTTTTAGTTGTTGAATGATGTGGAAGGGCCCAGTCCACTGAGGGCAGTGTCATTCCCTGGGCAGGTATCCTGGACTGTATAAGAAAGTTAGTTATGCATGACCCTGAAAGTGAGCCAGCAAGCAGCATTCCTCTATGGTTTCTGCTATACCTCCTTGACTGTAAGTTTCCTGTTTTGAGATGATTGTCCATGGAATGGAAAGCAGTCTTGCCTTGAGGTTCCTGTCTTGAGTTTATGTCCCAACTTCCCTCAATGATGGACTGCCGACCTGGAAGTAAAAGATAAAATAATCTCTTTCTTCCCCAAGTTGTTTTTTGCCAGATTTTTAAAAATCATAATAGAGAGAAAGCTACAACAGGGGTTGTGGGCTGAATTACAGTTTTCCCAGATTCATGTGCTCAACTGATAACCCTTGGTATTTTTGAATCTGTGTTTGGAGACTTTGGGGTCTTTAAAGGTCATTAGATTTGTCCCTAGCTTAATATAACTGGTGTCTTTAGGAGAAAATTCAGATATGATCAAGTGGAGAGAAGTTTGTGCAGACACAGAGAGAGAATTTATATGTTGGCTTGACTCAGTTACAGGATGCTCAGGTAGCTCATTAAACATTATTCTAGGTGTGTCTATGGATGAGGTCAGCATCCAAATCACCAGGCTAAGGAAAGCTCATTGCCATTCCGCATGTGCGTGAGTCTCACTCAATCTACTGAACAGAACAAAGGACGGACTGAAGGAGAATCCACTTTCAGCTATATTTTACCTGGGATACGAATTGCCTACCTTTGGAGACAGACTCAGATTGGAACATACACAGTTAAGGTTCATGATTCTCAAGCCTTTGAATATAGCCTGGAACTATATTGTCAGTGTTCCTGAGTCTCTAGCTTGCTGACTGTGGATTTTAGGAATTCCTATCATGTATAATCTCCTGAACCAACATTATAATATCAATCAATCAACCAACCAATCAATAATCCATCCATTCATCATATTGGTTCTGTTTTTCTGTAGAGTTAGAAATGAGTAACACAATGATTATTTACCAGTCAAAGGGGAGAGACCTCAGAAAAAAATCAGTCTTGCTGACCCCTGGCACACTTCTAGCCCTCTAGTACTAAAGAAAACAAGTTTATGGTTTTGTACCCCCAGTCTATGATACTCTGCTATATAGTCCTAGAGAACTCATTCAGGCAGGGAGGGCTTCTCACGGTACCTGACCCTGAGTACTGTACCTCTCCTTCCTTCTTTACCTGTTAACACTGTAAAACAATAACTACTGTATTCTTGTTTAGAATATCCAAGGCAGCTTACCTTATCTGACTAAACCCTGACTGGCAGTATTTGTTATCAAGAATGTCAGCACACAATGTTAGGTCAATGTGGGCCAGATTCCAGAACTTTCAAACTAGATATTATCTCGAGAAGCTTGCTCAATGACTCTCAGTTTGCTTGTCTAGTTAGCTGAAAATTGGGCCTGATAAATATTAATTATTAATTAAGAGAAGGCAATGTTCCATAACCTTCTTGTTATCATGAATAAGAAGAAATCAAAGACTAAGAGAAAAAAGTTGGATTGATTTTTCAGGCACGACGCTTCCTTATTCCCCTAGGAAGACAGAGTATTAAGAGACACATTGATAGAGAAAACATAGCTACCATCCCAAGATCCATAGTGTCTGTTTCCTGTCAGCTGCAGGCGAAAGTGATAGCTGTCACCATTATGAAGTGCTTTGAGAGTGGCTAAACCATGTGGCAGCACTTATGTTCCTGGGACAACATGAACTGGATCACTGAAATGGTTGGCAAGGATAGAGTGGGAATCAGAATGCTGTGCCCAGTTTCCAGTTTGGCTATTTGATCGGTGCCTTTAGGACTGCCAGATGTGCAGTCAAGTGAACTAAGAATATAATCAGAAACATTGGGAGCTGAGCAAAGGGCAATGACACTGCCATTGCTAATGTGGTAGAGAATCGTATACTTTCACTGCTATCCCAGATACAAGATTGTCAGAGACTTGATGCCCCTTGAGATCAAGTCTCCTTGAGGAAGCAAATCTATTTGTGAGAGGCATAGAGTGGATATACCACTGGGTCTCCACGAGGGACTGGAATATGCTTTTGACTGATGATCCCGGAAGACTCCTGTAAAAACAACTACAGCTTTTACAACCCCTATATATAGAAAGGCCTGGCATGTGAGATTTGTCACATAGAAAGCAATGCTAAGTCCTCCCACAAGCAAATGAGGTACCACGAATCCCCCAGACCAAGCCAATGGGAAGTATCGGTTGTCAAACCCATGACCCCTCCCAAACAGTATATCAGACCGTCCCAACCTGTGTAGCCCCCGCCCCCCACCATCCAGAAGGAATAAAGGTGCGAGAACTACTCTGGCGTCTGAGAGATTCTATCATAAGAGCTGTAACACTTTCGACCTGGGAAGAGATCTGCTCTCCCGAGAGCCACCAGAAGCTTCCTGCACTCCACAGGCTAGTTGACCTCTCGTAGGCTCAGCCCTGGCCTGACTCAGTGCAGGGCGGTGGGTGTAACATCTTAGCATGATACAGGCAGCAGCCACAGGGACCGAGGTGGAGGAGACTCCATCCCGCTTGCGCTCCCTCCCCTGCAGGAACCCTCACATTTGGCTGGGCCAGAGACCCCCGAGGAAGGCTCCCAGCACGCAGCCCCACACCTCTCTCTCTCTCTCTCTCTCTCTCTCTCTCTCTCTCTCTCTCTCTCTCTCTCTCTGCGACACTTTGTGGTTTTGGGAGGTTTCTCACTGGGACCTGGGGCTTGCCATTTAGGCAGGCCTGTCTGGCCAGTGAGTCCTGGGGAGCTATCATTCTTTGCTTCTCCAAAGCTAGGATTATATGCATATTCTACAACACCTGGCTTTTTACATGAATACTGGGGTTTGAACTCAGGTCCTTATGAATACTTATCGAGCATTTCACCAACTGAGCTGTTTCCTTAGCCCATTACATTAACACAGATCTACAAAGTAAATACCCCTCTAATATTCCCCCAGGGGATGTGCAACTACATTTCTGCACAACAGCGAGTTGAAGGAGAAGTGACAATGTCCTTGGGGACTGTATCAAGAGAATGAAGTTAGTGCTAATTCTTGGCCACCTCAACATGGATCTTTGCTCTACCAGAGTTGGGGTCGAAGGAAGTTGAATGAGAAATGGAGTTTTAGTCTAGATCCATATCACAGAAAGTCTTTATATTTGTTTCAGGGTTGGTTTCAATGTTTCGGAACTCATGCCTGGAATAGATCAACTAGTAACTGGGACTAGTCTGATCTTAGTTTCCTGGTCTGTGTCCTGAGAACTATTAGGATAGGAAAGCTAAGCAGAAAGTCCCATGGGGATTTTTTCTACCAATAATAAATCATAGCAATGCCACACATCTAAATGAACTCTAGATGTTAGCACCACCATCAAAGACTTGAAAGATGAAAGGGTGGTGATTCTTCACTCGATTCGCCCACTGGCCTAGCCAGAAGGCATCTGGATCTTGAACAGTGCATACTTTATCATTTGTGACTCCAAGTACAACATCAGTAAAACGGGAATAGTGCTCAGGGAGACTGGAATGACCTGCCATCTAACGGTCTGATTTGGGACAATTTCTATTTTATTGTGGTATGCACAGTGTATGACCCAAGGCTGTCAATGTGCTTGAGATATAACAGAGGCTGTGAATGAATGGTATTTCCAATTACCATGGCCATGCATTCAGACTTATTTAGGGCTCAGTAGTACATCAGGGGTTGTATCAAGGAAGAATAGTTATTTGAAGAGGAGAACATGGTTCTGCTTGGGGGCGATGTGTAGATCACTACTGTTTCCCAGACACACCATCAGTGTCATTATCTGACACAGACACATGGACATCACTGTATCTTCTAAATTACAAGGCCCAAGTGGCTGAGCAGCTTTCACTAATTGGACTAATTGTAGTCTTGTCCTACTCTCAGTGTTAACATCTGGCATCCTTCAGGGCTTCTGGGTCAATGAGTCTGAGTAACACACTTATGTGTGGCATAGTTTAGCATTGCCTTATAGCCCCATTTGTCCAGGGCTCCCAGAGACTAAACCATCAACCAAAGAGTGAGCGTGGGCTGCACCTAGGCCCCCTGCAAGTATGCAGCAGAAGTATAGCTAGCTTGGTCTTCATGCAGGTCCTCCAACTACTGAAGCAGGAACTGTCCCTGACTCTGTTGCCTGCCTGTAGATCTGTTCCCCTAGCTGGGTTGCCTTGTCTCACTTCTGTGGGAGGGGACGTCCTAGTCCTGCAGTGACTTGATGTGCTCGGGTGGGTGGGGGAAATGGACACAGGACCCAGAGGGATCCTCCTCCTCAGAGGAGAAGGGGAAGGGGAACAGGGGAGGATTTGTGTGACTGGAAGGAGAGGAGGTTGATATTGGGATGTAAAGTGAATAAATAAATTAATTTAAAAATATTGTTAGGCAAATGTGTCCTATCTGACAATTTCATACATTGTACATAATGCACAATGTCTATTTTCTCCCCTACTCTCTCTTATTTCTCTTCTAGCCCTACCAAACCCTGTCACCCCCATTTCTTACCATTTCCTTTACAAATTCATGACTTTGGCTAAGTCTGTGATCCAATTAGTTTAAGCAGGTCATCCATGTGATCACTGGATTGAAATATCCATTAGGGAGCTCTGCAGACTCATCAGTCGCTTGTGGCCTTTTTTTTTCCCTGAATGTACCTTATCAGCACTCATTTCTGATAGGCAATTTGGAACATATCTAATCTCTGATGGTAAAGTCCAATCCCATCATCCCTGAGGTCCCATGTCCCATCAGGGGCTCTGTTCTCTGGTGGCTTCAAGGAAATTCGGAGAGCATTCTTGGTTTCTGTTTCTATAGGAAAGAAGTGTTGATGTGTGAAGAATGTGGTGGTTAATGGCCAACATGAGGACACAGCCACCTTCTTCTTTCCTGGTTCTGCAACTGAGGGTTTGGTGTTTACATTCCAAGTCTGGGGTTTTGTGTTTCCACTTGCCATTCTCACCAGAAGTTTGCCAAAACCCAGAGCATAGAAAATATTGGTTGAGCAATTAAATTTAAAGATGCAATTTATTAGTGTTTTTGTTAATGGCACAGTAGAAACCCCCATTGTCCCAGCCCATTTAATTCCAAGTCTTCTCTCAGACAAAACAAAGGTGGTAGATATGGAGGTCAGGACAGAGAAGGAGAAAGCTGGGAACTAACTCGGTGGGACTCTGAATACACGCTTAGCTGTTCAGATGCTCTTTCTGATAACAGACTGCAATTGGATGCCTTAATGGGGTGTTATCAATGAAGGGGGGAGTCCATCAGAGCTTGGTGCTTAGAATCCATGATTGTAAGGAGTGAGTAAGTAAGGGTGTGGCTATACTACATCAATGAGGCCATGCTGAAGTTCTCAGTGGCATCTGCATCCTTCTCTTACCACAGAATTCTTCCTTGTTAATGCTTGATATTCTAGGCTGTGAATGTAGCTCAGTTGTTGGTAGAGCATGACTAGATGACTAGCACGCATAGAGCTCTGTGCTGAGGGCATGTTGGACAAATTAATTTTATTTTTGGTGAGCCTCTTAGTTTCTTAAAGAGAGAGTGGGTTTCATTATTATTCCACTGTGCCATCCTCTGCCCAGGAAATATAGCAATCCCTCCCACATTCAACTAAATGTTGTAAGATAAAGAGTCTCATTTTCCTGTTACGTGTAATTTTTAAAAACACGTTCCACCCAGAATTATGACCTTAGCCATGGCCCCTCCCAGCTGCCACCAGTTCCACTCCTGGCTTCTCTTTTGTTCATCCCAGTTTAGCTCTGCTAAACTGCCATCACTGACCAGGCTTCTCTTTCTCTCTCTGCCCACCTTTGCTCTGTGGATGAAAAACGCTCAGACAGCTTTATTACTTTAGAATTTGTCTACCAGCACAATTGCTGGGCACAGAATCTCCTGCCCTAAACTTATCAGCCAGCCAGTATCAGCCAGCTTCTGTTGTCCTCCTTAGCTATCAGAGAGTGGCAGAGGCCACTGGTTTCAGCTTCCCTGAGATGGTAGCTGCATGCTTCTTGTACAAAACCTGGCCAAAAAGCCCCTCCTCTTTTCCTGTGTCTCCTTTTCCTCTTGGGACCCGGAAGTCCCACCTATTCCTTCTGCTTAGCAATTGGCTCCTGCCCTCCTTTATTGACCAAATCATGAACCAATTAGGGAACCAGAGTTTAATATCAGCACCACCCCTACATTTCCTGTCTTGCCTTTCTTTACTATGCTCTATCCATGCTGGTCTTTTCACAGTTCCTCATATGTGAAGTTTGCTTCTACCTCTGAGTCTTCTGATGTGATCCTCTCTAGAATTCTCTCCCATTTACCCAATGCTAAAACAAGTCTCAGATTAAACGTCACTCTGGCTGGGATCCAACCCTGGGAGGTGCTTTGCGCTTCTATTGTTTTCTAACAGTGTGGTTAAAGTTCTTGTAAGGCGAGTTATTTAATACATACTTTTCATAACATAGAATTAAGAAAATCCAGGACATTTCTGTCTTCCTCACATTGCAAAATCACTGCACACAGTGTTTGGCAAAAGGCAAGCAAATCTTAGAAGAATGAGTGGATGGATCCTAAGCCGTGGAGCTCAAAGCAATCAAAGCACATGGAGGAGTTCAGTCAGTGGCTGTGAACTTGAGGGGGCTCTGGGTCATCCTGAGCTATTTGCCTTTTTCTCTGGCTGCACTGATGTCTTAATAGCTCAGCTCAGCCTTCTCCAATAGTTTAGTGAGTCCAAGGAGGTTCTTGGCATCAGCACTGATTAGGAGGCAGAGGGAGACCTTTGGCCTTTGGCCCCACTGCTATCCTGATTGGATTGTGAACAAGGATAAGGGCATAACCTCACTTCAGGGTGCACCTCAAAGTCAAATGCCTTGGCTGTATGCAGCTCAGTTGGTAGAGTGTTTGCTTGTATGTGGAAAGCCCTGGGTTTGGGCCCCAGTAGTGTATACACTGGACATTCATGCTCCCATTCATGGTGGCAAACGCCTACAATCCTAATACTTAGGAGGTAAAGGCAGGAGAATCAAAACTTGAAGGCTATCCTTGGCTACATGACAAGCTCAAGGCCAGCACGGGACATACTAAAACATGCTATCTACAACAAAACAAAACAAAATAAAAGAGTATAGGATTCAGTTTAGCCACACTGCAAAGTCCCAGTGCTGGAAGCTGTGCCCTCTCTCACCAGGCCTTTGTGGCTTGGGTTCCTCCTACCTCTGTTCAGCAACCTTTTCTCTCCTTGTCTACGCACAGATGTCTATGTACCTTTCCAAACTCGTGCAACTGCTGACCCTTTGGTGACCTTTCCAGATCCCGACTTCTTTCTCCCTGAGGCTGATAATTCAGTTCTTGTGTCTGCTCCTCTGGGAGCCCAAGGTGAACTTCAGGCATTGTTCCTAGCAGAGCCATCTGGGAATTTGCCTACACACGACTCAGCTGCTTTTAGAAATGCTCTTTTTTTTTTTTTTTTTTTTTT
>JAPYYD010006056.1:0-11497 GCA_028551405.1 Uromys caudimaculatus
GAATGGGTGGGCGGGTAGGTGGGAGGAGGAATTCCCTCACAGAGGCGGGGAGGGGGAGGGGACACGGGGTTTCCAAAGAAAAGGGGAATCATCGGAAATGTAAATAAAGTATCAAAAATAAAAATAAAAAATAAAATAAAATAAAATAAAAAAATAAAAATAAAAAAATAAAAAAAACCAAAAAAAAAAAAAAAAGAAACACCGTCTCTTCAAGTATCAAAAGACTGGGGAACAGACCTTCCATGCTGGAGAATACAGTCATGCTGTGTCAACACTTATTATACAATTGTCCAGTTGCCTACAATTGCATGCAGAACCACAGCCAGCTCCCAGAATCCTCCAAGTTACTTCTTGCAAGCCTAATTGCTTTCTGAATCCTTACTTCTCCTCAGGCACTTTATTTTGGTCCATTATTGCCTGAGTGATCTAAGATCCCGATAATCTCAGTTAAAGTGCAGTAAGAGAATGAATGAATGAATGAATGAATGAATGAATGAATGAATGAATGAATAGCAGCTCTTATATTTGTGTCTTTGGAATGACTTCTTCCTTCTATTTATTTTGATATTACTTTTATGTTTTAATAAAACACCATGACAAAAGCAAAGTAAGGAAGAATGTTGCCTAATGGTAACAGAAGTGCACCCCATTATGTTGGAGAACATGTGGTAACAGGAGCTTGAGACCGCCCAGAAATCAAGTGAAGAACAAGTGGGGACCCACTATACAGTCTCAAAGTCTTTCCCTAGTCACACATGTTCTCTATCAAGGCCCTCCTTGTAAAGATTTCATAACCCTCCCAAAAGGCAACACTATCTGGAGATGGAGTGTTCAACAAATAAGCTTTTGTGTGACATTTCACACTCAAACCACAACAATCCACTTCCAATAGTCAGAAAATAACAGAACAAACATGACTTCACTATTTTGCTTCCATCATTGCCCTGCTCCTGGCTAGGATCACCATGAGGAGAATTCACTTTCCATCACAGCAGTGATGAATGGCCACACATGAACCCAGCCCTGGTAGCCTAACTAACAATAAATTCTAAGCTCTAAATCCTCCAGATATTTTCCCTGTGCTTTTGTTCATCAGCATGGATAAGAGCTGCTCTTTGCAAGTTATATCAGGCTAAACATAGTGTTTGAAGTCTCATTTCTTTACATGTTTTATTTAAATTTATTTACTTATCTTGTGTGTGTGTGTGTGTGTGTGTGTGTACGCTATGGTGTGCAAATGTAGACCAGAGGACAAATGGCTTGTTGGAGTTGATTCTCTCCTTCCACCATATGAATTCCAGACATTGAACTCACATTGTCAGCTTTGCACAGTTGATGTCTTTACGCATTGAGCCATCTGAGTGGACTCTAAGTTATTGTCTTTATGACTAGTGGAATAACATTCCAAAGTTCTGATCGTCTAAAATCCAATAGCAATTTGTAGTATATGTCATTCATTTATGGGAGGTAATATTTATTTCCTTTAGGAAGTAAATCTTGGAAAAACTTGTTTAGAAAGTGTTTTTATTTCAGTAATACATGGAGTTCTCAATGC
This sequence comes from Uromys caudimaculatus, assembly GCA_028551405.1. Lineage (NCBI taxonomy): Eukaryota > Metazoa > Chordata > Mammalia > Rodentia > Muridae > Uromys > Uromys caudimaculatus. The sequence continues at coordinate 1,556 of JAPYYD010006056.1, forward strand.
TAACCACCAATATTTTACAAAGAGGAAATATTATTTGTAAATTAACACCTCCTTTTTGCCACTAAAATTATGAATAAGGACTAGTTAGGTCGCTCAGTGGCAAGCACTTGGTGCCAAGCCTGAGAAGCTGAATTTAATCCCTAAGACTGCTGGGAAGTGAGAACTGACTCTCACACGTTGTCCTCTGATATTCACATATGTGTGTTATGGCATGTATGCCCTTTCCATTTTCATCATGCATGCTCTCACACTCCCATACTCACACAGAAAATGAGTGTGTGCCTTTTTAAATTTAAAAATGGTAAATAATATAAGTCCAGGAGAACAATGGTTAAGTTTAGTTGCATCTATGTCAGCAGCAACAAGAAAAAAAAGAAAAGATTAACCTCAAAGAGATGGACATGAGAACAAGCCAGGCCTTAAATTATGTGTATGTGTAGCACTGGGTAATAAACCAAATTCTAACACCACGTCACAATGGTTGGGTTTTTATTTTCTTTTTACTTCATTATATACTTCTCTTTTAAAAATTGATCTTGTTTACATGATTTTGTATGTGTGTGTGTGAATTGTGCAGGTTGAATGTCATGCCTGTGGAGGCCAAAAGAGATCTGGAATTAAACAGATTGTGAACCTTCTGGCAAGGGTTCTTGGAACAGAACTTGGGTCTTCTGCAAGAAGAGAAGAGAAGAGTCTTAATCACTGAGCAATTTTCAACTGCCCATATATGAACTTTTCAGGTGCTTTGCCAAAGGTAAAAGAATCAGGATGTCAGGTGACTTCCCTGTAGGGTGACTACAGGCAACACCAACATTGGACTTATGAAATACCCAAAGATCTCTGACCTATGTGTTCTTTGTGATTCCTGGTAGCTTGAGTAGTTTATTTCAGGATGTTCCTGAGAAGGAATCTGAACTCCCAGTGTAGTCTTAAATAACTATAATAGTATCTAAAAGTAAAAAAAAAAAAAAAAAAAAAAAGATTCTATTCTTTAAAGTTAGTGAATCCTGGCTTTTGTGTTGAGCAGCGGGGGTGGGGTGGGGGTGGGGGGGTCTTGTTTCCTCCATAACCCAATGGAGCAGGATCCACTTTCTTCACACATGTTGTTTAAAGGAAGAAGTAAGTCGTTGTTAAACACAGAGCACATTAAAGTAGAAAAGAGCTGTTAGTAATGACCACTGTAGAAGTCTCTAATGTCTGGGTTTCCTGAGAAGTTGCAACTCAATCACTTTGCTTCTTTCAGGTAACCCCAATGATGGATTATCAGAGTTCAGTGTGAGGACCTGAGCTTAGACACTGTCAATCTTGTGGAATTTCACTGGATCACAGAGGTTATAACTTCATGTTACCATGGCCTCACATTAAACTTATCTGATAGATACTCCCTTTGCATTAGATATTTCCCCTTTGAAATACTGATGTTGGGGCTGGAGAGTCAGCCCAAAAGCCAAGAGTGTTTGCTGCCCCTCCAGAGGACCTGAGTTCAGTTCCCAGTCCCACATCACGCAACTCACAATCACCTGTAAAGTACAACCAGAGTGATCCAATGCTCTCTTCTGAACTCTGCAGGCAGTTACATTCACATACACACACACACACTCATATATACAAACACATGCACATAAATCACATAAGTAATAAAAACAAATATTATAAAGATCCTGGCAATTACAAAAAAATTATAATCAAGCCACACATGACATTTGAAGAATCCATATTGAACTATTACTAAATTATGAAAAGAAAAATAAACAGTCTTTATAATACCGCACAATAAGTTAAATGTTTAGAACATGTACCATAAGCGACAGATGTTTGTAGCAACCTAGGGGAAACAAGTTTTGATTCAAAGCTGTAATAAAGCGTTCAAATAAATATTCTTATCTAAAATTTTTCTATTAAATCAAAATAAATGCATTGATTTGTACAGTGAGAATCAATGTACATAGTCTAGTTGCAGAGTTATGCTGTAACAGATCCACTGCATTGTGGCTTATGGTTAGAAACAATGCTCTAATGAGGTGCCTTATTTCCAAATTGATATTTAAAGCTTTGATTACGTTCCTAAGAATAGTGGACATCTTCACTGTTGTCACTCAGATTTCCCAAACATTTGGTATACACAAAATCCAGGAACATGTGTCATGGTTACTTTTGTTACAGAGTTTAGTTCTTGGCCTAGATATAAATACACACACATCTGATGTGACGATGTGACCTTCAATTTTGTGCAAAGTGTAGCAATTTAATTTTGTACTGAGAAGGCCCGCACATGGAAGGGTAGCTGAAATCTTGAGTGTAGCACATTGGATGCAGGAATTTTTCCTAGTCTTGATGACAAGCAATATTGTCCTGAATATTTCTCTGGACTCTTAGATACATTTTTTTTTCATGTGGGTGTGTAGTGTTTGTGCACACATGCATGAGTATGTATACACTAATATGTATATGTACATGTGGAAACTAAAGGTTGAGGTCTTCAACTACTTCCCACTTTGTGATTTTAAGATGAGATCTCTCACTGAACTTAGTGCTCCCTTGTTGGGATAGATTGAGTGGCCAGGAAGCATCAAGGATCCTGCTGTCTCTGCCTCCCCCGGCATTAAGATTACCTCCCTCACCTTTTTTACATGGGTGCTAAGGATCTGAAGCCCAGTCCTCATGTCACTGACTTTACCAACTATGCCATCTCCCTCTTTCCTATGTACTTCAACCAATGAACTTGCCTTATTCTTTCTGACACCTCAAGAATCTGGAAGGGTAACTATATGCTAATCCAATCCCTTCCTGACCAAAATGGAACCAAAACTCTTAGATCTTATTTCAAAAACCCAATAAGCCTCATGATGAAGAAGACACCAGACCAACCCTTATTGAATAACAATTCACAGTACTTTGAGGTCCTCCTCAAACAGCCAAGGCAAAGACAATCCTGAAAGCACTAATATTCAGATGGGGGAGGAAGTGAAGGGTAGGGGACAAGGAGAAAGAATGTGGTTCTGTGTGAATGCTGAAGATAAAAGCATGTGCTAGGCCCACTGATGCATGCTGAACTGAGTCTTGGGTTTGGGAATGTGTCGGTCTTCGTTTAGAGCAGAGTTCCTTAACACACATTAGCAAAACCTGAAATTGGGTTCTGAGTACAGGGGACTCTTTCTTCCATCTTGAACCTGGTTAGTATTCTGATCTTATCTCACAATATTTTTATTTTAAAACTTAAGTGGAGCAGGGCAGTAGCTGGAATGATGGCTCAGTGATTAAGAGAACGAATGGCTTGCTCTTGCAGAGGACTTAAGTCTGGGTTTACTGCAATGTCCTGCAGCTCACAACTGCTGGTGAGATATGATGCTCTCTTCCAGCCTCCACATCTCCAGATCTGCATGCTCACAACACAGAGACACACATATGCACATCATTTTTTAAAAAGTCACAAAAATGAATCTAAAAATAAAAGTGCTGATAATTTGTCATTTTTTTAATCAACATGTTACATTGCCTGAATTTCTAAGTGGAAATAGAAATACATTTTGTAAAAGTGCTCAAAGTTTTACAGGAAAAGCATGAGAAATGTTTTAGGAAGCATGATTACACCTTTATAAAAATGTAAATGGACTGTATAAAAGCTAACATTTATAAGACATTAAAATATCCAATGGAAGGAGATCACTGGAAAATACCAGAAAGATTAGTTATTTCTGGATACAGAGGCCTATTTCTATAATACCAGCACTTCGAAGGTTGAGATAGGAAAATCATTCTGAATGGAGCCCAGGTTGTGCTACATAGTACAAGAGTAGCTTAGGCTGCACAGTAAAATTCTTTTTGATACAATAAAAAGATAACCTATTTAGAATCTCTTGGTGGGTGTGGGGTGAGCTATTTAGGTGACTATGCATGCTTATTACTATTCTATAAACAGCCATGGTTGCTCAGGACCGAGTTAGTTTTACTGTTAGAAACCCAGAATTTTGTAGTTGTTTTATGAGTGCTACATCACAGTCCCAGATTGAAACCAGCCATTAGCAGTGGAGTTACAAATGGGAGAGAAATACTGAAAAAAGACTTAGCAAAATCTCCGCACTTAGTCACACAACCCAGTCCAATTTTGGATGTCACAACTCTCTCTATCACCCGACTGCATGTGTGTGTGTGTGTGTGTGTGTGTGTGTGTGTGTGTGTGTGTGTGTGTGTGTGTACGTGCATGTGCATGCATGCCATGGTGCAAATGCGAAGGGGAAGGCACCTGAGAATTTTGTGGGGTCAGTTTCTTCCTTTCACATATACTTGGCTTCCAGGGATCGAACTCAGATCATTGGGTTTATGCAGCAAGCATCCTTACCCACTGAGCACACTGGGCAATCTTGCTATCCCTTATACTTTCAATTTTAAAAGAACACTAATGTTAACTGAGATTGCAAATGCATGGAAAATACCTCAAATCAATCCAACTTATTTTTTGCTTATTTTATAGATTATTTCACAGAGCTACATACTTTTAGTACAAGACTAAATTTTGGTATGTTTTAAACCAACATAATGATTTATTTGTCTAATTAAAATGATTAATTAACTATTTTAGGTTCACAGAAGTTCTAAAATCTCCCTTTCTAAAGAAGAAATAAAAATAAGAAGTAAAAATTCCTGCTGCTGAATATTGCTTTGCAAAATTAACATTTCATTCATTATTCAATTCATTTATTTTTATTGTGTGTCTGCATACAGTGTGTGCACGTGCGTGTGTGTGTGTGTGTGTGTGTGTGTGTGTGTGTGTGTGTGTGTATCTTTGTGTACGCCAAAGCCAGAGGGGAACACCAGGAGTCCTGCTTTCTTGCTGCCAGCTTATTCCCTTGAGATAGGCTTTCTTGCTGAATCTACAGCTAGGTTGATGGCCAACAGGCCCTACTGATCATTGTTGCTCCAACCACTGCCAGAGCTGGGATTACATATGTGTTCTTGGAAAGACCCAGCTTGTTGCATGGATTCTGGGGAATGAAACTCTTTTGTTAAGATTTTCAGAGGGACCCTTGAGAAGTCAATTCTATCTCAGTTTGTGCTTGTGTGAAATTAAACTTAGTGACAATTACATAACCCAGCCTTACTAAGAGACAGCCTTTGAGCAAGGTGAGAAAATATCTTACGTGGAAAAAGCTAGTTCTAAGGAGATATAATGAAAATGCAGGAAAGTAACTCCTGGGAAACTTGGAAAGCATGGGTTTCCACTTTGCATATGTGTCTGGGAAGCAGTGATAGCTTTCACATGGGTCTGTGATATAAATTACTTCACTTAATCTTCTCCTCATAATCCTAAAATATGCTCATTTTTCCAAAGTTATATTACAGTAGAATTTATTGTATGTGTTTTCTTAGACAGCAGCACAAGATTTGTGGGAAGGGTACAATGGGACCATTAAACTGGCCCCTTAAAGACCCAATGGACTGTTCCGCTCCTAAAATAACAAATACCATCTGTCAGACAGAATTTGTGTGAGGAGAGAATAATAACTTTTCATTTACTACATCCACCAGGAGAGCTGATAAATCTTCTTGAGGTCATGGGTATTTTTTGGAGTGGTTTCAATTTAAATTTTATTTGTGGAGATAGCTGTCAGGAGGCATGTAGGAGACGGTCAGTGGTGTGCCATCACAGTGCAAACTATTGACAGCACGCTGCTGTGATAGAAACTGCCTAACAGGTAAGGTGGCCAAAACCACAAAGGTCAGTTTTTCCTGTGGGACAAATGTTAAGAACATCTCAGGATAAAATGTAGGAAATGATAGAGTAGAAGTTATCTCATTCTGAATTCCATCCTGCGTGTTAACTACTTGAAATATTGACAAGAAAAAATGGCTAATTCTTTGTCTTCAGGATGTCAGTTTGAACAACAAACATGTTGAACACCAATTATGAGCAAGATAATGGTTTCATATCACTATATGGGTTGAGCATGATTTTCAGACAGGGGGGTTGTGTGTCTGTTCTAGAGATGTTCCAAGTGTGTGTGGGGGGGTGTCAGGCTCCCAGAGTAGTTAGTTCTAAGAATCAATGGTATGTGTCTGCAGAAGGGTCCACACTATGGGAGCAGTTCAAGTCACTTATCCAGATCTTTGTAAAAAGCTTCTAGTAGAGATAATAACTAGACAGAATCTGAAATATGAGACGAGTTATGCTGGTGGACTGATGATGAAAATTCAGTGTGTCTGGAGGCAAGCAGAAAAGCATAATTCCACTCTTCACCAGCACCCTGTCATCATCATAAACTCGGGAATCGTTACTATAGTAATGGCCTTGTACAGTGAACAGATACTGAGTAAAGGCTTCATAAGCCTAGAGCTCAAAAAGCAAGCCAGACTGACTGGCAAGTAGGTCCCAGCAATCTTCCTATGTCTGCCTTGCAGCAGTGAGATTGCAGGCACACATCACACTGCTTAGCTTTTTCATGTTAGGTCTGGCAGATTAAACTCAGGTCTTTAAGATTCAAGGCAATCACTTACACACTAACTTATTTCCCAAACTCAACACTAGCATCACAGCTGGCATAACTAGAGTAAAAATCGAGTTCTGGCTACAAACAAACAAAAAACAAAATAGTGCTACAGAATGTGACACCAAGAGTACATGCTACATAATTAAAACAAGGTAAACAGTCCAATGCAGAAGTAACCATTTGAATTACATATCTCTAAAGAAATATATAACTGGACATAAAACTTCTTATGCAATTGATTATTGTCTCAAATTTCAGATGTCCCCAAGCCCTTATTTTAACAGCTGTGTCAGGTTGCTTTCTGACAGACAGATTTTTTAAGGAATGAAGAAAGAAACTGAAATCCAGAGACTAAAATTTCAAAGCAAATAACCTAAAACAAAACAAAAAGTACATAACTTTGTAGAATCTGCAAAGATCGTGTAATGTGTTTGGGCAGTCAACATTCTGACCCAGGGAAGAAGTGAAGTAGCAGGAAATAAAGAGAACACAAGTCAGCACTGGCTTGGATTGCACTGTCTGTGAATAGAAATATATATATAAAAAAAAAAAACAACTAACTGAACATACATAGCAAGCAAGGAGCTAAGTAGACATGGTTGGTGCCTTCTGAGATGGAGTACAAGGTTTCATCTTTTTTTTTTAAATTAATTAATTAATTTTTTTGATACTTTATTTACATTTCCAATGTTTCCCCTTTCTAGGTCTCCTCTTTGGAAACCCCCTATCCCTTCCCCCTCCTCGCCTCTATGACGGATTTCCACCTCCCACCCACCTGCCCACCCATTCCCATATTCCCACCTTGACATTCCACTTTACTGGGGCCTCTAACAACCTCAGGCCCAAGGGCCTCTCCTCTCCCTGATGGCCAACAAGGCCATCCTCTGACACATATGTGGTCCGAACCATGGGTCCCTCACTGTGTATTCTTTGGTTGGTGGTCCAAACTCCAGGACGATGGAGGGGGGGATCAGGCCTTGTTTAGTCCCTGATCTTAGTGGGATTTCTTTGAGTTTCTCTCCATTTAGTTTGATGTTGGCTACTGGTTTGCTGTATATTGCTTTTACTATGTTAAGGTGTGGGCCTTGAATTCCTGATCTTCCCAAGACTTTTATCATGAAGGAATGTTGAATTTTGCCAAATGCTTTGTCACCATCTAATGAAATGACCATGTGGTTTTTTCTTTGAGTTTGTTTATGTAGTGAATCAAATTGATGGATTTCCAGGTATTGAACCATCTCTGCATCCCTGGGATGAAGCCTACTTGGTCATGATGAATGATCGTTGGATTCGGTTTGCGAGAATTTTATTGAGTATTTTTGCATCGACATTCATAAGGGATGTTGGTCTGAAGTTTTCTTTCTTTGTTGGGTCTTTGTGAGGTTTTGTTATCAGTGTAATTGTGGCCTCATAGAAGGAGTTGGGTAGTGTTCCTTCTGTTTCTATTTTTTGGAATAGATTGAAGGGTATTGGTATTAGGTCTTCTTTGAAGGTCTGATAGAATTCTGAAGTGAACCCATCTGGTCTTGGGCTTTTTTTGGTTGGTAGACTTTTAATGACTGCTTCTATTTCTTTAGGCATTATGGGACTGTTTAGATGGTTTATCTGATCCTGACTTAACTTTGGTATTTGATACCTGTCTAGAAAATTGTCCATTGCATCCAGATTTTGCAGTTTTGTTGAGTATAGACTTTTGTAGTAGGATCTGATGATTTTTTGAATTTCCTCAGAATCTGTTGTTATGTCCCCCCTTTTATTTCTAATTTTGTTAATTTAGATTCTGTCTCTGTGTCCTCTGGTTAGTCTGGCTAAGGGTTTATCTATCTTGTTGATTTTCTCAAAGATCCAACTCCTGGTTTTGTTGATTCTTTGTATAGTCCTTTTTGTTTCTACTTGGTTGATTTAAGCCCTGAGTTTGATTATGTCCCGCCTTCTCCTCCTTTTGGGTGCACTAGCTTCTTTTTGTTCTAGGGCTTTCAGGTGTGTTGTTAAGCTGCTAGTGTATGCTCTCTCCCATTTCCTTTTGGAGGCACTCAAATCTATGAGTTTTCCTCTTAACACTGCTTTCAATGTATCCCATAAGTTTGGGTATGTTGTACTTTCATTTTCATTAATTTCTAGGAAGTCTTTAATTTCTTTCTTTATTTCTTCCTTGACCATGTTGTCATTGAGTAGAGCATTGTTCAGCTTCCATGTGTATGTGGACTTTCTGTTGTTATCGTTGCCATTGAAGACCAGCATTAAACCGTAGTGATCTGATAGGAGCCATGGGATTATTTCAATCTTCTTGTGCCTGCCGAGGTTTGTGACCGAATATATGGTCAATTTTGGAGAAGGTACCATGAGGTGCTGAGAAGAAAGTATATTCTTTTGATTTAGGATGAAATGTTCTATAGATATCTGTCAAATCCATTTGGTTCATAACATCTGTTAGTTTCACTGTGTCTCTGTTTAGTTTGTGATTCCAAGGTCTATCAATTGATGATAGTCGGCTGTTGAAGTCTCCTACTATTATTGTGTGAGGTGCAATGTGTGCTTTGAGCTTTAGTAAGGTTTCTTTTATGAATGTGGGTGCTCTTGCATTTAGAGCATACATGTTTAGAATTGAGAGTTCTTCTTGGTAGATTTTTCCTTTGATGAGTATGAAGTGTCCTTCCTTATCTTTTTTGATGACTTTTGGGTGAAAGTCAATTTTATCCGATATTAGAATGGCTACTGCAGCCTGTTTCTTGGTACCATTTGCCTGGAAACTTGTTTTCCAGCCCTTTACTCTGAGATAGAGCTTGTCTTTATCGTGGAGGTCTGTTTCCTGAATGCAGCAAAATGCTGGGTCCTCTTTATGGATCCAGTCTGTCAGTCTATGTCTTTTTATTGAGGAATTGAGTCCATTGATGTTAAGAGATATTAAGGAATAGTGATTGTTGGTTCCTGTTATTTTTGATGTAACTTTTATGTTTGTGTGGCTATCTTCTTTTCAGTTTGTTGAAATATTACTTTATTGTGTTTTCTCGAGTGTGGCTTCCCTCCTTGAGTTGACGTTTACCATTTATTATCCTTTTAGTGCAGGGCTTGTGGAAACATATTGTATAAATTTGGTTTTGTCATAGAATATTTTGGTTTCACCATCTATGTTAATTGAGAGTTTTGTTGGGTATAGCAGCCTGTGCTGGCAGTTGTGTTCTCTTAGGGTCTGTATGAGTTCTGCCCAGTATCTTCTAGCTTTCATAGTCTCTGGTGAGAAGTCAGGTGTAATTCTGATAGGTCTGCCTTTATATATTACTTGACCTTTTTCCCTTACTGCTTTTAATATTCTTTCTTTGTTTTGTGTATTTGGTGTTTTCACTATAATGTGATGGGATGAATTTCTTTTCTGGTCCAATCTATTTGGAGTTCTGTAAGCTTCTTGTATATTTATTTTCATCTCTTTCATTAAGTTAGGGAAGTTTTCTTCTATGAT
>JAPYYD010006057.1:0-11497 GCA_028551405.1 Uromys caudimaculatus
CCTGAATCCAGAGCCACCCAGAATATCCTTGTCCTAGTTTCCACATTCCTGGCTTTTTATACACTCTCTGCCATCTCACATGCTTACAATGCTCTATTTCACAGTTCAGATTGGTGGCTGATGGATTTCACAAACATTATAACATTATGTTTTCCCACTTCAAGCCCCTTTATACTTATGAGTCAATCATCCCCTCTTTCCAAACTCTGCTATCTCTAGGAAAAGTATACAAAACTCTTTAAATATTTTTAATGCTTTTGCAGAGTCCAATTTTCAAAAAAAAAAAAAAAGCACAGACATGTTTTGGATAAGGCGTTATAAACGCAAATGCCTTCATAAGTTAAATCTTAATGGCTATTAAGGTTTCTTCATCTGGTGAAACATTCATTCAAGATTAGCAAACTTGTGGTGATCAGGGGATTTTTGACACTTTAATTAACATATTTCACGCCTTTTTTTTGTCCAGGCTTCCTTGATAAGAATATGCTCAATATGTTTTAGCAAATCATCGCCACTTTTGTTATGAGGCGGGCTGATACATAGCATACTGAATGCTCTGTATATTTCCTATGTGTTCTAACTAAACTTTACTCCATAGGCCCAAGACTATATAACCACAACTACCAGTTAAGTGCTGGTAATTTTTTACCATAGAAAACCTTGTACAGCTCACATATGCTCCAGTACATGATCCAACATTTCTTACGCTTGTGCCCCATATCACCTTGCCTGCAGCTGCTCCAGAGGTATGAGTCCCTGTCTGCTATGAGCTTTTTAATAGCTACACTATACCATGTATCAAAGTAGAAATGATTCCTTTCATACAGACTCAATAAAAAACAAAACTGAGCAAGAGTAAGGGTATTGACCGAAGGCTTATTATTAGATATTTACTGGGTCATATTTACATATTATGGCCCTCTTCTATCTATGTAACGACTACTCTTCTTAGGTTAATCAAGAGAGCTTTTCTCCTATATTTTTTCACCCAGTGATGTAACACTCTACTAAGTAGAAGACAATGTGTCTTCTCGTCTTTATTATGGGTAGAACAGGGTGAGCTGGTTGCATAAAGAACAGAAAAATCCCTATAGTTTCCATCATTCACTTAGATTTTCAATAGTGCCAGGGACAACACGAGTAATAGCTTGAAGGTGGCAGAACAGATAAAGAGGGTGACCATGAACACTAGGTATTTGAGACCTTGGGAGATAAAACATTTCAAAGAGACAACACTCCACTCATGCATTACTGACATCTGACAAGACTTAGGGGCCAAGAGCTGAACCTACATGGTTTCATATCCAGGGCTCACTTCTTCTGGTTAGCTTCTACTTTGTGATGTTCCCACTGTATCCTAAAACAGTGTCATCACAACATGCAAGACATTTCTTTGAGACAAAATTCACATTCCATCTTTCAGTCAAATAAATGTATCCTATGAGGTATCCAAGGGAGGAAAAATGAACATCAGAAGAGACAATCATGATAGTATAATGGGCCTTTGGGATTAAAAGAGCCCTTGGGAAAATGCAGATATAATGGTATTTACAGTTTATATAGAGTATTTCAAGATGTCTGATGACTGCTTTTTCCTTTGGTGTTTAGCACAGATAAAACAAGAATCACACTAAAATACTTTATCACATATTGATGTAGAGCAGGGAGAAAAGACATGTAGACTTGAGATGATGGAGTTTTCACAAATGACTGAAGAGAAAAAGAAAAGGCCTAATATTCTTGGAATGAATAAAGCAGATACATCAGAAGGATGAAAATATGGGTTTGTGTGTAAAATAAACAAGAGTGGCTGCAATGAGGTGAGCAATGATGTGAGCAGCAAACATCTAGTGTCAAAGGGTATGCAATTAAACAGACTTCTCAAAGAATTAAATACAATCTCTCAGAAACATATAAAAATTGTGCCATATGCTTAGCCATCAAAGAAATGCAAATTAAATCTACTTTGATACTTTACCTTACCAGTGAGATTGGTCTTGATCCATGTAACAAATTACTACAAATTCTGGTGAGGATGCCCCAAAAGTGAGACTATTCTTCACTATCTTTGCAACTTCAAACTGTTTTAGGCACTATAGAAAACAGTGTGGATATACCTCAAAAAGCAATAACTATAACTACCATATATCCAGCTATGCTACTCTTGACCATATAATATATACTATAGAGATACCAAACCATTCACTTCACTGCTATTCTAGTCACAATGTCTCAGAAATACAAACAATCTAGTATTTCACGAAGAATTAATGAATGATTAAAATGTTACACACTTTCAAAATGGAATATTTTTCATTTATTAAAGCATATGAAATTTCCAAAAAAAATGAGTTGAGTTGGAAATATTCACTCTGATAGCAGAGAACCTGAAATAAGAACACAGCATGTTTTATTTTATTTTTAGATGTTAGTTTTGAATTCTCATATATCTATTATGCTGGGTGTGTTTATTTGTATTTTCTTTCATTTTCATTTTTTTTTATTCAAGTGGTCATCTGGAGAGAGGAAACTGGCATTTGGAAATAACTTTATCATATTGATATGTAGGGAAACATATAGAGCATTTATATGATTAAGGATTGATGTAGAGTGGTCTCAACACAATGTGTGTGGTGCTAACCCTGGGAAAGTTGTCCTGAGCTATGGCAGAAAGCAGACTGAAAAAGGCATTGGTAACAAGCACTACACACCTTTGCTCCAATGGCTTTTGCTTCAGTTTTTGCCTTGAGTTCCTGCCTTGACATCCTGCCTTAACTTCCTTTAATGATAGACAGCTACTTAAAAGTATAGACTGAAAAAAATTGATTATCCACAATTCATTTTGGTTATGACCTTTATTACAGTATTATAAATCTAACTAATAGAGAAATTGCTACCATGGTCACCTATGATGGTTTTATTCACATTGTTTTGAGGAATATTGAACAAGGATTTTGGAACTTCAAGCTATTAACATTTTTGAATGCTTTTGGTATGCTTTATGGTAGAATGAAAAATAAGAATTACAGCTTTCTTCTGTTCTGTACCTGCTTGGGGGCAGATCAGCCTATCTCCCCCCTCTCTCAACACTACACATTGAGCAAGGTTCCCAGGAGATCTACTGCATCCCGATCAACTGGTAGGATAGCCACCCAAATAATTACATCAGGTGGAAACCCCCAGATGCTCATCTATGCATGACAGCCATCTCCTTCCTGTCCTGCCTCCAAGGAAGCAGATCAGCCTGTCTTCCCTTCTCTCTCAAAACCACAGTCTACAGAGTACCTCAGATACCTACTGCATCCAGGGCATCAATCTTCAGATTCAGGAGATCTGAAGAAGCCAGGGCAAAAGTCTACAAGTCTACCAGGAGATCAGCTGCATGTAGGGCCACAGATCACCCAGGAGATCTACAGCAACAAAAGAGGCAGGCTCCACACAGAATCACCCAGGCCAGCTAACAACAGAGATAACTAGTTGGCAAAATGCCAGCATGAGATCATAAGCAACAGAAGTCAATATACTTTGAAACCATCAGAACCCATCTCTCCCATCATAAAAAGCTATGAATATGCCAATGAAAAGCACTGGAAAACACAGATAAACAGATGGAAGCCCTTAAAGAGGAAACAAATAATTACCTTAAAGAAATACAGGAAAACAAAGTCAAACAGGTGAAGGAATGGAACAAAGCAGTCCAAGACCTAAAAGTGGAAGTAGAACCAATAAAGAAAACACAAATGGAAGAAACTCTTGAGATGGAAAACATAGGAAAGAGGTCAGAAATTACAGATGTAAGCATCACCAACAGAATATAAGAGATAGAAGAGAGAATCTTAGGAGTAGAAGATAGCTTAGAAGATATTGACACAACTGTCAAAGAAAATTCAAAACATAAAAAAGCTCCTAAAACAAAACATCCAGGAAATTCAGTACAAAATGAACAGACCAAACCTAAGAAAAATAGGAGTAGAAGAGAGTGAAGATTTGCAGCTCAAAGGGCCAGAAAACATCTTCAACAGAATCATAAAAGAAAACTTCCCCAGCCTAAAGAAAGAGATAATCACAAATGTACAAGAAGCCTATAGAACCCCAGATAGATTGGACCAGAAAAGAAAATTTTCTTGTGACATGATAATAAAAATATTAAATGCACAGAACAAAGACAGAATATTAGAAGTTGTAAGGGAAAAGGGCTAAGTAACATATAAAGTCAGACTTATCAAAATTATACCAGATTGTTTATATTTCTGAGACATTGTGACTAGAGTAACAGTGAAGTGAATGGTTTGGTGTCTCTATAGTATATGTTATATGGTCAAAAGTAGCATAGCTGGATATGTGGTAGTTATAGTTACCGCTTTTTGAGGAATATCCAGAGTTTTCTATAGTGCCTACAAAAGTTTGAAGCTGCAAAGATAGTAAAGAATGGTCTCACTGTGGGGGCAACCTCACCAGAATTTGTAGTAATTTGTTACATGGATCAAGACCATTCTCACTGGTAAGGTAAAGTATCAAAGTAGATTTAATTTGCATTTCCTTAATGGCTAAGGATATGGCACAATTTTTGTATGTTTCTGAGAGATTGTATTTTATTCTTTGAGAATAGATACATGACATCTGTCCAGGATCTTCTGGCTTTTAGATTCTCTGTTGCTTAGGAATATCAATGCAAAAATACTCAATAAAATTCTGACAAATCAAACAAACAAGCATAACAAAACCATAATTCACCAAGATCAAGTAGGCTTCATCCCAAGGATACAGAGATGGTTCAACATATGAAAATCCATTATTGTAATCCACTACGTAAACAAACTCAAAGAAAAACATTACATGATCATCTCATTAAATGCTGGAAAAACATTTGACAAAATTCAACATCCCTTCATGTAAAAGGATTGGAAAGAACAGGAATTCAAGGCCCATACTTAAACCTAATAAAAGCAAAGCAACAGCCAATATTAAATTAAATAGAGAGATACTTGAAGAAATCCCTCTAAAATCAGGGACAAGACAAGATGACCATTCTCCCCATATCTATTTAATACAGTACTTGAAGTTCTAGTTAGAGCAATAAGACAAGAAAAGGAGATTAAAGGTATACTAATTGGCAAAGAATATGGGAAGAAATCACTATTTGCAGATGATATGGTAGTATATATAAGGAACTCCAAAAATTTTACCAGAGAATTTCTACAGCTGATAAACAACTAGAGCAAAATGGTTGGATATAAAATTAACTCAAACAAATCAGTAAACTTCATTTATAGCAATGATTAACAGGCTGAAAAAAGAATTTAGAGAATACCCTTATCAATTGCCACAAAAATATAAAATAGCTCAGTTTGTCTCTTTCCAAGCATGAAAGCTCTGTATGATAAGAAATTCAAATCCCTGAAGAAAGAAAAAAGAAACCAAAGAAGACTTCAGAAGGTGGAAAGATCTCCCATGCTCATGGATCAGTAGGATTAACATAGTAAAAATGGCCATCCTACCAAAAGCAATCTACAGGTTCAACCCAATCCACATCAAGATACCAACACAGTTCTTCACAGAGCTGGAAAAAGCAATTCTTAATTTCAAATGGAAAAATGAAAAAGAAAAAACCATGATAGTGAAAACAATTTTTACCAATAAAAGAATTTCTGAGGGAATCACCATCTGTGACCTCAAACTGTACTACAGAGCAATGGTGATTAAAAAAAAAAAAAAAAAAAAAAAAAAAAAAAAAAA
The DNA here is from genome assembly GCA_028551405.1 of Uromys caudimaculatus. Taxonomy (NCBI): domain Eukaryota; kingdom Metazoa; phylum Chordata; class Mammalia; order Rodentia; family Muridae; genus Uromys; species Uromys caudimaculatus. The sequence goes on from JAPYYD010006057.1 coordinate 5,737, forward strand.
AAAAAAAAAAAAAAAAAAAAAAAAAAAAAAAAAAAAAAAAAAAAAAAAAACAGCATGGTATGGGTACAGAGACAGAAGGGTCAGTCAATGGAATAGCATGGAAGATCCAGAAATAAACCCAAACACTTATGGATAACTGATCTTTGACAAATAAGCCAAAAACATCTTCAATAAATGGTACTAGTCCAACTGGCAGTCTATATGTAGAAAAATGAAAATAGATATATATTTATCACCTTCCACAAAGCTCAAGTCCAAGAGGATCAAGGACTGCAACATAAAACCAGACACACTGAATCTAAGAGAAGAGATAGTGGGAAAGTACCTCAAACTTCTTGACACAGGTAGAAATTTCTTAAACAAAATTCCAATGTCTCAGGCTCTAATATCAACAAATAAATGGTACCTCATGAAACTGAAAAGCTTTTATAAAGCAAAAGACTCAGTCAATTGTACAAATCAGCAACATACAGTTTGGATAAAAATCTTCACCTACTCCACATGCAACAGAAAGCTAACATCCAAAATATATAAAGAACTCATGAAACTAACCTCCAAAAAACCAAATAACCCAAATAAAAAATGAGGTATAGAGTTAGAGAATTCTAAACTGAGGAATATCAAATGGCTGAGAAGCACCTGAAGAAATAATCAATATCCTTACTCATCAGGGAAATGCACATCAAAATGATCCTGAGATTCCACCTTACACCAATCAGAATGGCTAAAATCAAAAGCTCAAGTGATAGTAGATATTCAAGAGGATGTAGAGAAAGAGGAACACTCCCCCGTTGCTGGGGGGTAGCAAGCTAGTATAACCACTCTGGAAATTAATCTTGTGGTTCATCAGAAAATTGGAAATAGTTCTACCTGAAGACTCAACTATACCAGTACCCAAAAGAAGCTCCAATATATAAGGGCACATACTGCACTATGTTCATAACAGCCTTATTTATTTTTTAAGCATATGCCAATTTATTGATCTTGTGATTATAAGAAATCCAAAAGAATAATCCACTCTATTCTACTTCATGTAAAAATCTGCTGCACGGATTTCTACTAAGCTGACTACAACAATACCAGCAAACTGAACTCAAGAATAAAGAAATAAAAAGTAGAGATCTCCTGTGAATTGCACCTGTTAGGTATAAGTTTTTATCTGGTTAGGAAGCAAGATGAGATTGAAAATATTGAATAGCCTTATTTATAATTGCCAGAAGCTGGAAACAACCCAGAGATCCCTCAACAGAAGAATGGATATAGAAAATGTGATACATTTACATAATGAATGCTACTCAGCTATTTAAATAGACAACTTCACAATTTTTGCAGGCAAATGGATGGAACTAGAAAATATGATCCTGATTGAGGTAACTCAGACCCAAACGCCATACATGGTATGTAATCACTGATAAGTGGAGATTAGCTCAAATGCTCAGAATATCTATGGTGTAACTCATAGACAAGAAGGAAGGCCAAAGTGTGGATGCTTTAATCCAACTTAGAAGGGGGAACAAAATAATCATGGGAGATAGAGTAAGGGAGGATCCTGGGTAGGAAAGGGAAGGGGGAGGGAAAATGGGAGGCAGGTTTAGGTATAGGAAGAGAAGGGAGAGAAGTCCAGTGGGCCAGGAGAATGAATAGAAGTGAGTAGCAGTAGGGGTGGGAAAAGGGGGGGGAGGGAACCACTAGAAAGTCCCAGATGCCAAGGATGTGAGAGGCTTCCAGGCACCAGGGAAAGGAGAGATTCCCAGGACCCAATGTGGACAACATTAGCCAAAATATCCAACAAAGGAAAGATAGAACCTGTAGAGATAGGTTGGCAACCCCCCCCCCCATTGAAGGATGGGGCCTTCCACCCATCTCAAATATTTTAATCTAGAACTATTCCTGTCTAAAGGAAACACAGGACAAAAACATGGAGCAGAGACTGAAGGAAAAGACATCAAGACACCACCCCACCTTGGGAACCATCCCATCTGCAGACACCAACCCCAGACACTACTGCTGATGCCAAAAAGTACTTACAAAGAGGAGCTTGTTATAGCTGTTCTCTGAGAGGCTTTGCCAGAGCCTGGCTAATTCAGATGCAGATACTCACAACCAATCATTGAACTGAGACCATGGACCCCAATGGAAGAGTTAAGGGAAGGTCTGAAGGTGCTGAAGAGGATTACAACCCCATAGGAAGAACAACAATATCAAGCAACTGGACCCACCAATGCTCCCAGGAACTTAACCATGAAGCAAAGAGTATATACATAGATGAGTCCATAGTTCCAGCTACATATGTACCAGAAGATTGTCCTATCTGGTATTAATGGGAAGGTAGGTCCTTGGTCCTGTGGAGGCTTGATGCCCCAGTGTAGGGGGATTCTAAAAGGGTGAGGCAGAAGAGGCTACATAGGTGGGGGAGCACCCTCTTAGAGGCAAAGGGGAGGGAGGATGAGATGAGGGGGTTAGAGAGGGGAGACTAGAAAGGAAGACAACATTTGAAATGTAACCAAATAAAATAACCAATTAAGAAAAAACCCTCAGGTGACATCAGATTCTGGAGAGAATGTGGAGAAAGAGGTACTCTTGGTGGAGTGGTTAATAACTCTGGAAATCAATCTTGTGATTCCTCAGAAAATTTGGAATACTTCTACCCAAAGACCCAGATATACCACTCCTGGAAATATACCCAGAAGATGCTCCAACATCCCACATGAACACATGTTCCACTATGTTCATAGCAGTCTTATTTGTAATAGCCAGAAGCTAGAAACAGCCCAGATGTCTCTCAATAGAAGAATGGATACAGAAAATGTGGTTTATTTGCACAATAGAATACTATTTGCTTATTAAAACCAAGAACATCATGAATTTTGCAGACAAATGGATAGAACTAGGTAATATCATCCTGAGTGAGGTAACCCAGACCCAAAAGGACATATGTGGTAAGTACTCACTGATAAGTGGATATTAGCTCAAAATGTCAGAATGCCCACTATACAACTCACAGACCTTATGAAGCTTAACAAGAAGAAAGGCCCAAGTGAAGCTGCTTTAATCCCACTTAGAAGGGGGAACAAAATAATAAGGGGAAGCAGAGGGATGGAGAGTCCTGGGTGGGGGAGGGGGGAGGCAAAAAGGCGGGCAGGATCAGGTATGGAGAGAACAGAGAAGCCCATAGGGCCAAGAGAATGAGTGGAAATATTCACCTGCATGGAGTTTGGGGGTGGGGAAACCTCTAGAAGGTCCCAGAGATCTGGGATGTAAGAGGCTTCCAGAACTCAAAGGGGAGGATTTATCTGAAATGCCCAACAATGGAGATAGAACATGAAGAGACCACCTCCAGTAGGGAGGCAGATCCCCCAGTGGAGAGACGGGGGAAACCACCCATCTTCAAATTTTTTTAACCCAGAATTGTCCCTGTCTAAAGGATCTACAAGGACAAAAATGGGCAAAGACTAAAGAAAAACCCATCCAGTGACCAGCCCAACTTGGCATCCATCATATGTTCAAGCACCAAACCCTGACACTATTACTGATCCCATGTCGTTCTTGCAGACATGAGCCTAACATAGCTGTCTTCTGAGAGGCTCTACCAGCAACTGACTGAGGTAGATGCAGATACTTACAACCAGCCTTTGGACTGAGGTCATGGATCCCCATGGAAGAGTTAGAGGAAGGATTGATGGATCTGAAGGGGATGACAACCCAACAGTATCAACTAACCCAACCTTTAAAACCAAAGAGCTTAGACAGGCAGTGGTAGCACATGCCTTTAATCCCAGCACTTGGGAGGCAGAGGCAGGTGGATTTCTGAGTTCGAGGCCAGCCTGGTCTACAGAGTGAGTTCCAGGACAGCCAGGGCTACACAGAGAAACCTTGTCTTGAAAAACCAAGTAAATAAATAAATAAATAAATAAATAAATAAACAAACAAACAAACAAACAAAACCAAAGAGCATACATGGGCTGGTCCCTGGCACAAGGCACACATGTAGCAAAGGACTGCCTTGTCTGGCCTTAGTGGGAGAGTATTTGCCTAATCCTGTAGAGACTTGTTGTCCCAAGAAAGTGGTACGCTGGGGTGGGTGAGGTGTGTGAGTTGAGTATGTGACTGGGGTGGGAGTGGGGGGAGCACCCTCTCATATGCAATGGGGTGAAGAGCTCAGGGAAGGGGCAACCACTGGAAAGGAGGTCAACATTATGAATGTAAATAAATAAAATAATTTTTTTAAAGAAAAAACTCTTGAATAGATATCAATTGTCTGGCGTATTAGCCATAGTAGTTGAGGGCCAGGTTTTAATATGGCTGACATCAAATTTCTTGAATCATATGTAATTATATGATTTTGCATAGCGCAGTTATTTAGTATCTGTTAAAAACATGCCATAAGGCTATATTGTTTCTTATATTTTTGGTTGTGAGCCTAGCCTTTAACAGCTGAGCCATCTCTCCAGCCCTATATTGTTTCTTTAAATCTCTTTAACTTTTGTGCCTCTGTAGGCGGCTATCCAAATTTCTCAAGCTCTTATAGATTTTTCTCATATGGAACTATTATATTTACTCTCAGTCTATGTTTCAGATTTTCTGAAGATACTTTATTCTGATTTAAAGGATCTTCTAATCTCTGTTCTAAGACTACTAATCTAATAATCCATTTTTCATTTTTTTCCTTATCTGTATCTTCTTTTTTCTTATTTTTCATATATATATACATATATATATAGTTGTTACCAAACATATAATTATTTTTATGATGATTATCAAAACAAAATTATATGGAGTCGATGTATCTTCTGCCATTATATTTTGCATCTTTTAAGACCAAAAATATTTTCTTTTTAATCTAATATCCTCCTTCCTTCAGAGATTTTACTGTATTATTTTCAAATAAAATATTTGTGCCTTTTTTACTGCTTTACTGCATTCATCTCTGTATACAAGCTTATATAGGCTCGTACATTTAGGGATTGACACTTACTGTATCTTCAATTTTCTTTTTTTTTTTTTTTTTGATACTTTATTTACATTTCCAATGTTTCCCCTTTTCTGGGTCTCCTCTTTGGAAACCCCCTATCCCCTCCCCATCCCCGCCTCTACGAGGGAATTCCACCTCCCACCCACCCGCCCACCCATCCCCATATTCCCACCTTGACATTCCCCTTTACTGGGGCCTCTAGCACCCTCAGGCCCAAAGTCCTCTCCTTTCTCCCCGGTGGCCATCAAGGTGATTCCTCTGCCACATATGTAGTCCAAACCATGGGTCCATAGATGTGTATTCTTTGCTTGGTGGTCTGAACTCCAGTAGGACCGGGGGGGGGGTGGTTAGGCCCATTGACGCTCTTGCTCCCTCCATGGGACTGCAAATTCCTTCAGCTCCTTCAGACCTTCCTCCAACTCCTCCATCTGGGACCTCACACTCAGTCCAGTGGTTACTGTAAAGTGAAACTTCGGCATTCTGAACTTTTGGGCTAATATCCGCTTATCAGTGAGTACATACCATGTTCCTTCTTTTGTGACTGAGTTACCTCGCTCAGGATGATATTTTCAAGTTCCATCCATTTGCCTGCAAATTTCATTAAGTCATTGTTTTTAATAGCTGAGTACTATTCCATTGTGTAGATGTACCACATTTCTGTATCCATTCCTCTGATGAGGGACATCTGGGTTGTTTCCAGCTTCTGGCTATTATAAATATGGCGGCTATGAACATAGTGGAGCATGTGTCTTTATTACATGTTGGAACATCTTCTGGGTATATGCCCAG
>JAPYYD010006058.1:0-11496 GCA_028551405.1 Uromys caudimaculatus
CCTGAATGTAGCAAAATGCTGGGTCCTCTTTATGGATCCAGTTTTTCAGTCTTTTGTTTTTATTGGGGAATTGAGTCCATTGATGTTAAGAGATATTAAGGAATAGTGATTGTTGGTTCCTGTTATTTTCGGTGTTACTTTTAGTTTTGTGTGACTATCTTCTTTTCAGTTTGTTGAAAGATTACTTTCTTGTGTTTTCTCTAGTGTGTTTTCCCTCGTTGGGTTGACATTTACCGTTTATTATCCTTGTAGGGCAGGTTTTGTGGAAACATATTGTATAAATTTGGTTTTGTCATAGAATATTTTGGTTTCACCAACTATGTTAATTGAGAGTTTTGCTGGGTATAGCAGCCTGGGCTGGCAGTTGTGCTCTCTTAGGGTCTGTATGAGTTCTGTCCAAGATCTTCTAGCTTTCATAGTCTCTGGTGAGAAGTCTGGTGTAATTCTGATAGGTCTGCCTGTATAGGTTACTTGACCTTTTTCCCTTACTGCTTTTAATATTCTTTCCTTGTTTTGTGCATTTGGTGTTTTCACTATAATGTGATGGGACGAATTTCTTTTCTGGTCCAATTTATTTGGGGTTCTGTAAGCTTCTTGTATATTTATGTTCGTCTCTTTCTTTAAGTTAGGGAAGTTTTCTTCTATGATTTTGTTGAAGATATTTACTGGTCCTTTAAGTTAGGAATCTTCACTCTCTTCTATACCTATTATCCTTAGGTTCTGTCTTCTCATTGTGTCCTGGATTTCATGGATGTTTTGGGTTAGGAGCTTTTTGCATTTGTTTTGTCGATGTTGTCAATGGTATCTTCTGCTCCTGAGATTCTCTCTTCTATCTCTTGTATTCTGTTGGTTATGCCTGCATCTATGACTCCTGTTCTCTTTTCTAGGTTTTCTAATTCCAGGGTTGTCTCTTTTTGTGATTTCTTTATTGTTTCTATTTCTATTTTTAGCTCCTTTGTCTGTTTGATTGTGTTTTCCTGTAATTCTTTAATGGATTTCTGTGTTTCCTCTTTAAGGGCTTCTAGTTCTTTACCTCTGTTCTCTTGTGTTTCTTTAAGGGTATTAATTTCTTTCTTAAAGTCTTCTATCATCCTCATGAGAAATGATTTTAAATCTGAGTCTTGCTTTTCTGGAGTATTGGGGAATCCAGGGCTTGCTGTGGTGGGAAAACTGGGTTCTGATGATGCCAAGTGGTCTTGGTTTCTGTTCCTTAGGTTCTTGCCCTTGTCTTTTGCCATCCTGTTAACTCTGATGTTAGCTGATCTTACTCTGTCTAGCTATGGCTTTTCCCACCTGCAGGCCTCTGTATCAACTCCTTGAAGACCAGCTCTCTCTGAGAGGTTTTTTTTCCACACTCCTGAGAGAGTAACTTTCTCCCCGGTGCTGCTTGGTTATGGAACCCTGGTGGCCCAGATGGAGGTCTTTTGCTGCCGCCGATGGGATCTAGGGGTTTTCTTTGCCTGCCTACCTCAGTCCCTGTGTCTCGCAGGTTCGGGGCAGTTCCTGGTGAGCTGTCGAGCTTGTCTTGGCCCCACTCCAGGCTTTTCCAAACTCCTGGGAGGGTAGCTTTCTCCCAGCGCTAATTGGCTATGGAGCCCTGTGGCCCAAGCTGAGGTCCCCAGCCGCTAATGGAGACCAGAAGTTCCTGTCCCTCAGTCTCTGTGGCTGATGTGTTTGAGGCTCTTTCCCAATTTCTCTTCTAATAAATTCAGTGTATCTGGTTTTATGCAGAGGTCTTTGATCCACTTTTACTTGAGCTTTGTACAAGAAGATAAGAATGGGTAAATTGGCATTCTTCTATGTGCTGACTACCATTTAAGCCAGCACCATTTGTTGAAAATGCTGTCTTTTTTCCACTGGATAGTTTTAGCTCCTTTGTAAAAGACCAAGTGACCAAAGGTGTGTGGGTCCATTTCTGGGTCTACAGTTCTATTCCATTGATTTACCTGTTTGTCTCTGTACCAATACTGTGTGGCTTTTTTAATCACTATTGCTCTGTAGTAGAGCTTGAGGTCAGTGATAGTTATTTCCCCAGATGTTCTCTTATTGTTGAGAATAGTATTCCCTACCCTGTTTTTTTTTTTTATTGTTGTTCCAAAGGAATTTGAGAATTGCTCTTTCTATCTCTGTGAAGAATTTAGTTGGAATTTTGATAGAGATTGCATTGAATCTGTAGATTGCTTTTGGTAAGATGGCCATTTTCACTATATTAATTTTTCTGATCCATGAGTCTGGGAGATCTTTCCATCTTCTGATATCTTTTTCAGTTTCTTTCTTCAGAGATGTGAAGTTCTTGTCATACAGATTTTTCACTTGCTTGGCTAAAGTCAAAACAAGATATTTTATATTATTTGTGACTATTGTGAAGGGTGTCGTTTCCCTAAATTTTTTCCCTGCCCATTTATCATTTGAGTAGAGGAAGGGTACTGATTTATTTGAGTTAATTTTATATCCGGCCACTTTGCTGAAGTTATTTATCAGCTGTCAGAGTTGTCTGGTGGAATTTTTTGGGTCACTTAAGGATACCATCATAACATCTTCAAATAGTGATATTTTCACTTCTTCCTTTCTAATTTGTATCTCATTGATCTCATTTTTTGTCTAAGTGCTCTGGCAGGAACTTTGAGTACTATATTGAACAGATAGGGAGAGAGTGGTAAGGCTTATCTAGTCTCTGATTTTAGTGGGATTGCTTCAAGTTTCTCTCCACTTAGTTTGATAGTGGTGACTGACTGGTTTGCTGTAAATATTGCTTTTACTATTATTAGGTATGGGCCTTGAGTTCCTGTTCTTTCCAAGACTATTAACATGAAGGGGTGATGAATTTTGTCAAATGTTTTTTTCCAAATCTTATGAGATGATCATGCATTTCTTCTTTGAATTTCTTTATATAGTAAATTATGTTGATGGATTTCTGAATACTGAACCATCTCTGAATACCTAGGATGAAGCCTAGCTGATCATGGTGAATGGTCATTTTGATATGTTCTTGGATTTGGTAATTTGCATCGATATTCGTAAGGGAAAGTGGTCTGAAGTTCTCTTTCTTTGTTGGGTCTTTCTGTAGTTTATGTATAAGCATAACTGTGTCTTCCTACAAAATTTAGGTAGTGTTCCTTCTATTTCTATTTTGTGGAATAGTTTGAAGAGTATTGGTATTAGGTCCTCTTTAAGGTCTGATAGAATTCTTCACTAAACCCATCTGGCCTGGGCGTTTGTTTGTTTGTTTGTTTGTTTGTTTGTATTGGTTGGGAGGCTTTTAATGACTGCTTCTATTTCATTACAGGTTATGTAACTGTTTAGATGGTTTATCGTATCATGATTTAACTTTGGTACCTAGTATCTGTCTAGAAAATTGTCCATTTCGTCCTGATTTTCCAGTTTTGTTGAGTATAGGCTTTTGTAATAAGATCTGATAATTTTTTTATTTTCTTCAGTTTTTATTGTTAGGTCTCCCTTCTTATTTCTGATTTTGTTAATTTGGATACTGTCTCTGTGCTCTCTGGTTAGTCTGGATAAGGGCTTATCTACCTTGTTGATTTTCTCAAAGAACCAGCTCCTCGTTTTGTTGATTCTTTGTAAAGTTCTCTTTGTTTCTATTTGGTCGATTTTAGCCCTGAGTTTGATTATTTCCTGCCATCTACCCCTCTTGGGTGTATTTGCCTCTTTTTGCTCTAGAGCTTTCACATGTGTTGTTAAGCTCCTAGTGTGTGCTCTCTCCAGTTTCTTTATGGAGGTACTCAGAGCTATGAGATTTCCTCTTAGCACTGCTTTCTCTGTGTCCCATAAGTTTGGGTATGATGTGACTCCATTTTCATTAAATTCTAAAAAGACTTTAATTTCTTTATTTCTTCCCTGACAAAATTATCATTGAGTAGAGAGTTGTTCAGCTTCCTGTGTATGTGGGATTTCTGTTGCTTTTGTTGCTATTGAAGACTAGCCTTAGTCTGTGGTGATCCCATAAGATGCATGGGATTATTTCAATCTTCTTGTATCTGTTGAGGCTTTTTTTGTGACTGATTATATGGTCAGTTTTGGAGAAGGTATCATTAGGTGCTGATAAGGTATATTCTTTTGATTTAGGATGAAATGTTCTATGGATATCTGTTAAATCCATTTGGTCCATAACTTCTGTTAGTTTCACTGTGTCTCTGTTCAGTTTCTGTTTCTATGCTTTGTCCATTGGTGAGAATGGGGTGTTGAAGTCTCCCACTATTATTGTGTGAGGTTCAATCTGTGCTTTGAGCTTTAGCAAAGTTTCTATTATGAATGTGGGTGCCCTTGCATTTGGAGCATAGATGTTCAGAAGTGAGAGTTCTTCTTGGTAGATTTTTCCTTTGATGAGTTTGAAGTATTCCTTCCTCATATTTTTTGATAACTTTTGGTTGAAAGTCAATTTGATATTAAAATGGCTACTCTAGCTTGTTTCTTAGGATCATTTTCTTGGAAATTTTTGTCCATGCTTTTACTCTGAGATAGTGGCTCTGTTTTTCACTGAGGTGCATTTTCTGTATGCAGCAAAATGCTGGGTCCTGTTTACACATCCAGTCTGTTAGTCTATGTCTTTTTATTGGGGAATTGAGTCCATTGATGTTAAAAGATATTAAGTATCAGTGATTGTTGCTTTCTTCTATTTTTGTTGTTAGATGTGGAATTGTTTGTGTGGATCTTCTTTTAGGTTTGTTGTGAGGTGATTAATATCTTGTTTCCTGTTGTGTATACTTTCCTTCTCTGTGTTGGAGTTTTTCATATATTATTCTTTTAGGGCTGGATTAGTGGAAAGATATTGTTTAAATTTGGTTTTGTCATAGAACATGTTGGTTTTTCCATCTATGTTAATTGAGAGTTTTGCTTGGTATAGTAGTCTGGCCTGGGATTTGTGTTCTGTTACAGCATGTATGAGATCTGCCCAGGATCTTCTATCTTTTGTAGTCTCTGGTGAGAAGTCTGATGTAATTCATAAGGTCTGCCTTTATATGTTACTTGATATTTTTCCCTTACTGCTTTTAATATTCTTTCTTTGTTTTGTGCATTTAGTGTTTTGACAATCATCTTCAGTTATACTTACACTGATTTAAATCATTGAAGTAGTACATCTTCACATGTAATTTGTTGTACTACAACAGCTTTCCTGTGGTGAAGCTTGCTAGTCCACATTTATCTAGGTCTGTGTATGGACAAGATCAGCTTGTTCAACAAAGCAGAACAATTGGATAGAGAGAGTTATGTTAATTCTGTAGCCTTGTATTGTGTGTGATAAATTGTGTTGGAGATTAAGCAATTGCTATGGGTTCTGTTGGTACCTGTGTTTGTGGTGCTTGGTTCTGGGTCACTTGCTAACAGCTACCAGTAAAAGACTGTCCCTTGTCCAGTTGTTATTTTTTCCCCACACAGAGGTACATATAAGTCTCTGGCTTCATTGCTGCTGTGTCCTCAGCTTTTCCTATGAGTCCAGAGTACAGTTGATTTTCTTTGGAGGCTATGCGTGTATGAGGATGAAGAACTTTAATTTGAACAAATTTTCACATTTTAAAGAAAATCACTAAAGGAGAATTTCCAAAACTAGGTGACAGTTGCAGCAGGACAAGCAGCACAGATAGATTTGATAAAATGTAACTTGAGAAAAATGTACTTGGCGATCTCATAACCTTGAGAACTAAGTCTTCAAATGAAATAAATATTTGTGTGTCATCCTTTTTTGTTATGTGCATTTAAGGGAAAACTGAATGAGTTTTAAACAGAATTGCTTCATGCAGCTCTTATGGGCTATAACATCCTATGAAAATGAATAGAATTCTGGAAGTTTCTGATGATTACAATAGAAATTTTTATAAGTCAGATGCAGTCCTTGGTCTTCTATTGTTCTTTGAGCCATACTCAGATCTGTGACCCCACAGAGGATATAACTTTTACATGGACGAGGGTGTCTTTACAGGAGGTTCCACAATAACTCGGCAGGAGGGGACCATGGCTATTCCTGATGCATACAGCAAGGTTCTGTGGCCAATTGTGTTAAAGAGGAGAGTGAGTGGAGTATTCACATGCCTCAATATTTGAAATCATTTGTGATCTCTGTTTTCTTTTTTAAATTAAGGAAGAAGAGCAACAGGCCACCAAAATAGCTCATAATTATAAATGAAATTGCTCCAAAAATAAGTTAATTCAATATCCAAGTGATTAGTGTATTCAAGGCGGTGAAATAAGGACTATTGTATTTACTTAAGAAATGATTGGTGAGATATAAGAGCACTGTGAATATTCTCCCTTTACAGGGAATATGGTGTGTATCTGTGTGTGTGTGTGTGTGTGTGTGTGTGTGTGTGTGTGTGTGTGTGTGTGTGTGTATGCGTGTCCGTCTGTCTGTCTGACTGTCTGTCTGGTCTTTCTATGTGTGTGTGTGTGTGTGTGTGTGTGTGTGTGTGTGTGTGTATAAACATGTGTGTGTATACACATCTGGGGTGACCAGAGGACAATTTAGGATATTGTGTTTTACTTGTCACCATTCTTGTTTTTGAGCCAGGGTCTCTTCCATGCTTGGAGTTTGCCAAGTAAGTCACTCTGGCTGGATCTTGAGCCTCCAGAGATCTGTCTGTTATCACCGAGTTTACATGAGGATGCCGCCAGGCCCAGGTTTTTAAATAATTTGTTCTGGGAATTCTATATAAGTTCTCGTACCTGTGAAGTTGAACTATCTACTCAGCCCACGGGTGAATGTCTTAGAGAGCAATTACAACCAATTTTTATCTGCTATCCTTTACATCATTATAGAGAGACTAGGTTAGAATGTCCACTGAACTAACCATTATGATATTCTGTACACAAAGTGTTCTGAGGGTAGTACAGACATGACAATCATCTTAAGTTATGCTTAGACTAGTTTAAATCATTGAAGGAGTACATCTACACACATAATTCATTGTAGTACAACAACTCTGTGAGAAGATAAACAAACAGCCTAGAGTTCAAAGCAAATTTCACTTTGAAATGCTAAAGGTTCCTAATACATTGGCCATATCACTGACTCTGCTACAGGAATGCTCTGACCTCTATCCTGTGCACTTAGGTCCACTGAGAACAAAATGCTTTTAAGGGAGATGCTTTGAACTCTATGCTGTGTACATAAGGTTGTTGAGAGCAGCCTCAGATGCCGCTCCTGGTCAGGAGGCCTTTCCTGCCTAACCTTGGCTCTTCTAGCATCCTTTTCTAGCAACTTCAGAGACACCTGTTTTAACTAGAATGGCATCTTACTTTTTGTGGTGGTTTGAATGTTTGGCCAGGGGAGTTGCACTAATAGGAGGTGTGGCCTTTTTGGAGTAGGTGTGGCCTTATTGGAGGAAGTGCATCACTGTGGGGGTGAGCTTTAAGACTTTCCTCCTAGCCTTATAGGAGACAATCTGCTCCTGGCTTCCTTTGGATGAAGATGTAGAACAATCAGCTCTTCCTGTGCCACACCTGCCTAGAAGCTGCCATGTTCCCTCTTTGATGATAATGGACTGAACCTCTGAACCTGGAAGCCAGATCCAATTAAATGTTGTCCTTTATACGAGTTGCCTTGGTTATGATGTCTCTTTGAAGCAATGGAAACCCTAACTAAGGCACTTTTAGTTCAAGGAGACCATAAAAATTCTTCATGGTGCTTAATGGCTATTGTTAAAATCAACCAATGATTTTGACAGAGAACAAAAATGTGAGATGTATACAGGTTGTGCTAGAGTTCTCATTTGATAGAAACATGAGAGAAGCTGTCTTCATAAATAAGATAGAAGATTTTGAAGAACAGATGTTTTCTGTGGCAATAAGGGTATCAGGGCTCCTCATTCTGAACATTTGCAGGGCTCAGTACTTTAGGACTGACCTGGAGTCAGAACATCTTTGTCTTGACTATAGCTTTACTGTTTACCAGCTAGGTAGGTAAATCCCAACAATCAACTCCCAGTTGTTAAATTAATCTGAAGGTGGTATTATGGTGGTTTGAATAGGTTTGAATAGGCCCCCATACACTCATGTATTTGAATGATTGACCCACAGGAAATGGCACTATTAGAAGGTTTGGCCTTGGTGCAGTAGGTGTGACCTTTTTGGAGGATATGTGTCAATGTGGAGGTGTGCTTTGACGGCTCCTTGTGCACAAGCTTCACCCAGAGCAGAAGAGTCAGTCTTCTTTCTTTGGATTAAGATGCAGAACTCTCAGCTCCTTCCTCAACACCATGTTTGCCTAGACACTGCTATGCTTCCTACCATGATGATAATGGACTAATCCTCTGACACTGTAAGCCAGCCCTAATTAAATGTCTTCCTTTGTAAGAGTTGCCTTGACCATGGTTTCTCTTCACATCAATAAAACCCTAAGACAAGTATCTAATCTCAAACATTGCTTATATTTATTTGAATAAATTAGCAGTACTAAGTAAAAATCAATGATCATTTAATGAAAATCTGCAATTATTATAATTGGATTAAAATACAAATAAGATAAATTGTTTTCTAGATCCATTTTCGAAAAATTTAAAAAATATCTTTAGTTAATCTATAGGTAGTTAAAATCTAAAAATTATCAACAGAGCTGTGATGAATACCCTGCACAAGACTTGAACAAGATTTGGCTTTTTGAATTTTAACAAAGGCTCTTGAGACCTCAGGCCTATCTGAGAAGGTAATAGCAGCTGAAGGCTGCTGGTGAAGGGTGTCATGTTTTTCACTGGTTTTGCCTGTGCTTTAGTAATTAATTCCCTGTCTGGTCTCATGCAAGAATCCTAATGAAACCAAGTAGGTTAAAAAAATAGAGGTAGAAGGAGACTTGGGGGAGGAAAAGGGGTCAACAAGATTATTAGGGATGTGTGTAAGATTAATGGGAAGAATATGATCACAACACATTGTACAGATGTATGAAATTGCCAAAAACCTATGCTAAATTCTACCTAATGGGGAAGCATAACTAATACTAACAATGCTTGAAAAGTGTATGTAGAAACATTATATTTTCTGAGTTTCATATTATGTATTTTTATATATATTCATATACACATACCTATATAGGCATATATTCCTATAAAAGAATTATTTGGAGTTACTCTACCCTGTGTGTAATGCTCATCCCAGAAGTCTCAGATTGCATAATAAAAGGTACAATGTCCACTGTGGGAAACCTTCCCTAAACTTGTTGTTCAGAAGTGTCTTGGAAATTCAGCTTGGTACCGACCAGGAAGTTTTCTCCTTTCTGGATAGCACTTATACTATCAGAAGATGTTGTATGGAACGAAATGAAGTTGGAAGGAAAGTCATAAATAGTCTTCCATAGCTGTGAACCATAGGAATTGCAATAGCTAGCTACATGACAAGATATCTGCATAGGTACAATAGTGGTTCAGATAGTATAAGGGTGATTAGTAACTCTCTGGTTGTATTTAATATCCATAGGTATTATAGTCCTGGTACAATAAATCTGACCAAGAATCCATGTGTGGGAAACTCTTAGGTCACAGGGATTTTTATCTCCATATCCATATATGCATTGCCTCCTTTGAAGGGATAACCCTCTGTGCTTAACATTCCAGGTTTCACTAGTGCTTATCTGTGAACACAAGAACCTCTGTGCCTCCTATAGTCAAAGTACATAAGTGTCTCTACAGGTGCTCCCTCCCCTTTGTTGGGCATTTCAGCTAATCTCATCCCCATTGGGTCCTGGGAGCCTCTTGCTTTCCTAGTATCTGGGACTTGCTGGTGGCTACCTCCAGTTCCCCATCCCCCGTTACTACACATCTCTGTTCAAATTTCTGGCCATCTGTATATCATCCCTGTCTTCTTTCTGTATAGCTTAGCCCCAAGTGGGACATCTATATCACATACATGCAAACATACAGGCATGCACACTCATGCATTTGCACGAACAAATCTGCACATTCACTCTTACAAGGCTAAGGAACCATTGAAGAAGAGGAACCAGAAAAATTTTATGAGCCAGAAGCAGAGAAAATCAGAGTTTTCTGTACATGACAGGACCACTACATTTATGATTAAGCAGTTGCTATGGTTCTCTTTATAATACCTGAACAGAACTCAAGAAGTTAGACTCCAGAGAAACAACAACAAAAAAACCTCTTTAAAAATGGGGTACAGAGCTAAACAATGAATTCTCAACAGAGGAATATCAAATGGCAGAGAAGCACCTAAATAGATGTTCAACATCCTTAGTCATCAGGGAAATGAAATCAAATCAACCCTGAGATTCCACCTCACACCAGTCAGAATGGCTAAGATAAAAAACTCAGGTGACAGCAGATGCTGGCAAAGATGCAGAGAAAGGAACACTCCTCCATTGCTGGTAGGATTGCAAGCTGGTACAACCACTCTGGAAATCATTCTGGCAGTTCCTCAGAAAATCGGACATAGTACTACCCAAGGACCCAGCTATACCACTCCTGGGCATATACCCAACAGATGCTCCAACATATAACAAGGACACATGCTCCATTATGTCCATAGAAGCCTTATTTATAATAGCAAGAAGCTGGAAACAACCCATTTGTCCTTCAACAGAGGAATGGGTACAGAAAATGTGGTACATTTACACAATGGAGTAATATTCAGCTATTAAAAACAATGACTTCATGAAATTCTTAGGCAAATGGATGGAATGAGAAAATATCATCCTGAGTGAGGTAACTCAGTCACAAAAGGACACATACGTTATGCACATATGTTATGCACTCAATGATAAGTGAATATTAGCCCAAAAGCTTGGAATACCCATGATATAACTCGGAGACCATAGGAAGCTCAAGAAGAAGGAAGACCAAAGTGTGGATGCTTCTGTCCTTCCTTTTTTTTTAAATTTTTTTTGATACTTTATTTACATTTCCAATGTTTCCCCTTTTCTGGGTCTCCTCTTTGGAAACCCCCTATCCCCTCCCCATCCCTGCCTCTATGAAGGAATTCCACCTCCCACCCACCCACCCATCCATCCCCATATTCCCACCTTGACATTCCCCTTTACTGGGGCCTCTAACACCCTCAGGCCCAAGGGCCTCTCTTCTTTCCCTGATGACCATCGAGGTCATCCTTTGCCACATATGTGGTCTGAACCATGGGTCCATAGATGTGTATTCTTTGGTTGGTGGTCCAAACTCCAGGACAACCGGGGGGGGGAGGGTCAGGCCCATTGATACTCTTGCTCCCTCCATGGGGCTGCAAACTCCCTCAGCTCCTTCAGACCTTTCTCCAACCCCTCCATCTGGGACCTCACTCTCAGTCCAGTGGTTTCTGTTAAGTGAAACTTGGGCATTCTAAACTTTTGGGCTAATATCCGCTTATCAGTGAGTACATACCATGTTCCTTCTTTTGTGACTGAGTTACCTTGCTCAGGATGATATTTTCAAGTTCCATCCATTTGCCTGCAAATTTCATTAAGTCATTGTTTTTAATAGCTGAGTAGTACTCCATTGTGTAGATGTACCACATTTTCTGTATCCATTCCTCTGATGAGGGACATCTGGGTTG
>JAPYYD010006059.1:0-11496 GCA_028551405.1 Uromys caudimaculatus
TGTGTTGTGTGTGTGTGTGTGTGTGTGTGTGTGTGTGTGTGTGTGTGTGTGTGTGTGTGTGTGGTGTGGATATATAGATGATGAAACTAGAGAAGACACCTTGAGAACGGAAAAGAGGATTTTGTGACAAAGCATGCAATGTGAAAGCACGTGACTGTGGAGATGAATGGGCCATGGAGTAGGGCTTAAATCTACTCAGCAAGTGGTTGGTTACTACCATGATATTAAAAGCACTACAGGGTCATTGGGCATATCATTCCAGGCCAGCTTATTGTAACTTTCAAAATCGACACCTTGGTAAAACTGGTGATTGCCTTTTCCTCCAGCACTATGAAAACTAGCCAGTGGGGATGAAGCTTTCAGGGTTAATATCAGTTTGTTTTACTCATGTCTTATGACTCACAAAATGGCATCTTCAGAACCAAAGTCTTACCATCAAGTTCTTGAAGGATAACAAAGAGAAATGGCAACAGCCTGCAATATTTGGTGGCAGTCTTATATTCTCTTCCATCTTCTACTCCTATTTAACCCTTCCATTTCCAATATTCCTTTTCTCCATTCTTTATATATATACATCTCCTATGCCCCTTTCATGAAATCTCCCCCACAGCTTCTTACTACTCTTCTGACTCCTTGACATACTCAGTTTAAATGAATATATATAAGGGGTCAATGATAACATCTGTATAGAAGAGAGACCATGTGGAGTTTATCTCTCTGGGTTACCTCACTCATAATGATTTCAGTCGATAAGAGCTTCATACAGCACCCAAAACTGATCAATGTGAAGAGAACAGGAGACTGAAATGTACTACTCTAAATCTACATCACACCTCCTCCCAAGGTTTATGCATTATCTTGGAAGAGGAGGCTGAAAGAGTATAAGAGCCAAAGGTATTAGATACCTGTAGCAAAACAGTAGTTGCCTGACACAAGGCTGTGGTGATATGAACTCACAGCAGCTATAAATGGATGCACAAGATCAAAACAGCTAAAACTCTTAGCATGGATGGAAGAGGGGCTCATGAAGTACCACCAGTCGCTGAAGATATATGAGAAACATACAGCTTCTGGGAGAGGGTGAGTCAATTTTCTTCAAAGATTCAGCCTCTGAGAGGGCACTTATACTGTAGTAGACAGCACTGCATCCATACACATGTAGACAGCATGAAATGGATTCAGTGGCAATGGGAGAAGGAGAAGGAGAAGGAGGAGGAGGAGAGGAGGAGGAGGAAGAGGAGGAGGAGGAGAGGAGGAGGAGGAGGGAGAGGGAGAGGAAGGAGAAGGAGCGATAGAAGTAGGGAGGGAGGGAAGAAGGAAGAAAGAAAAGAAAGAAGAGTGAAAGAAAGAAGAGAAGAAGGAAGTGGGAAGAAGCACATGAAGTTGGAAGAAAAAGTGCTTTGGTAGGGAGGATGGGGAAAATTGGAGGAGAGGAAATTAAGGATGGATTTGATCAAACCTATTACATACATGCATGAAATTCTTAAGCAATAAAATTCTAATAAAAAGAAACAAATTGTTTTCACTCTACTAACTGAGTGCTGGAAAGTTGGGTTGCTCCTTCGCTGAGCTTTCAACTCAAAGCTTAGAACTTCTAACCTAGTGGTCTTAGTTATAAGGTGCAAGCAAATCACTTCGAGTACCTGGAAACTACAAAGAGCTGTAGCATAATCCTCTATGATTCAGCATCAGACTTTTGGAGAGGAAACCTAAGAATTACATTTTCTACAGAATTTTCTCTAAAGATGTGTATGATACAAATGATCAAGATCCATACTTTAAGAATTATTGTCTTAGGGAGCTGTGGAGACTCCTTGACCAACAGCTAACAGGAAGATACCTCACACACAGCACTGAAATTTTATTTAATAAGCTTTGGCATTTAGAATTGCCATTATTGACTAGTACCTATATTTAAACTATCTTTAATAGATTATATTTTAGTTTATAAAGTAGTATGTTTCCACATACTTCTAACACTTCCAAGTGTTTAGTATATTCTTAGTTTAGTATGATCCATCTTTTCACCCATTCTCCTTTCTTATCCCAGTTAAAACCTTTCCTTCACCCAATATTCCCCTCACTACTTTATATCTTACGTGTTTTGCCATCTCCCTGCCTGCTTAAGGTTTCATTTCCTGGCTCCTGGTTCCTTTATTAGCTGACTTCTACTGACTCTTGCCTACAGACAAATCTAATAGAGACATTTTCTCAATTAAGATTTCCCCTTCCAAGATGACCCTCATTTGTGTCCAGTTGACATAAAAACTAGACAGCATAGCTGGGAAAGTCACAGGCCCTAGAGTAAACCCACTACAGTTGATTTTGCTAAATAAACATGTTAAAATATCATTCAAATATTTATGTTTATGCCCATAGACTAGCGCAGCTCTCAGCTTTAGTCAGAAAAATTTGTTTTGGGGGGTTTTGTTGTTGCTGTTGTTGTTGATTTGGGCAGTAGACAGTGGTTAATGCAAAAACTTTAACTGGTCAAAGTGATAAAAAAAAAAATAGGGACTGTTTAATGGTCAGCCCTCAATAGGAACATCACAGAGGAAGAAGTGGAAAGCCTTTACGATCTAGAGAGTGGGGAAAGGACCTTTGACATGTTGTCTTCTGGCTATGGTATTGTCGTTGCACTCATAAACTACAGAAGCTATGGCTATCTACACAAAACCTGCACAATGTTGTGCCCTTTGGTAATCCACAACAAATGGGAGCTAGGCTCATTAGGCTTGTGCTCCATTGAATAACTCCCCACCCAAGCTAATGCAAGCAACTGTATTTAAACATAGTAGGTCATTTAAAAAAGATATACAAATAAGAGAACTAATTGAAATGAAGTTCAACAGGAGAAGGATAGCAAGAGCATAATGGGTTGAGTCTGGTCAAAATACAGTGGACATGTGTATAACATTGTCAGAAGAAACACATTCTGTAGGCTGTCTCATTTGGTTGACTGCTGTGCTGTGCATAAACTTTTCAGTTTGGCGTAGTAATAATTGCCCATTTTTAAAAATTAGACTTATTTTATGTCTCTGCATATTTTACTGCACATATATCTGCATAGCACATGAATTCTATGTATCCTACCTGACCATATGTAATAAAACTTAAAATCAACAGCAAACAGAACTCCAATAAGTGTATGAACTCATAGAGGTCTAACAACTCAACACTGAACAATGAATGGGCCAAAGAAGATATTGAGAAAGAAATGGCAATATTCCTGGAACTAAATGAAAATGAAAACTCAACACATCAAACACTCTGCGGCACAATGTAAGAAATTCTATAAGGAAAATATATAGCTTTAAGTGCCTTCATTAAAATAAATGGCTTGATGATGAAACTCAAGAATTTGGAAAAATAGGAACAAATCAAAGCCAACCACAGCAAGAAATAATAAAAATCAAAGCAGATATTAATTCTATGAAGCAAGTATTATTCTAATTCTCAAAAGAGATACACACACACACACACACACACACACACACAGAGGCACACACACCAAGAAACAAAAGCAATACTACAGACTTATATTCCTGATAAACATAGATGCAAAAATCCTCAATCAAGTGAATACAAACACATATGAGTAAGTCATCTACCATGAACAAGTTGATGTTATCTAAGAAATTCAGGGTTATTTCAGCATATGTAAGTCAATAAGTATAACAAATCATGTAAATGGACATAAAGACACAAATGGCATGATCATCTTACTAGATGCAGAAAAGGCCTTTAACAAAACCCAACAAAATTTAACTTTAAAAATCAGTAGCTTTTGTATACATAAAACAAGAAACACATAGAAAAAGAGATCATGGACACACTCTCATTTACAAGAGCAACAAAGACAATAAAATATCTTGGAATAAACCTGACCATTAAGGTGAAAGACTTCTAGAATCAATTCACTAAAGAAAGCGATTGAGAGAGACACTAAAAATGGAAAGAAATCTCATGTTCATGAATTGATGGAATCACTCTTGTGACATGGCCATCCTCTCAAGAACAATTTATAGTTTCAATACAATCCCAACCAATGATTTTTAAAAAAAACAACCCAGCTCAGAGTATAGTAGGAAGTCTGCTGTGAAACAGTCTCTCCTAGAAATGGCTATATAAACAAGACCAGAACAATGACAGTATCAATTAAATGCTAATGTGGAAGAGGGAAATTTTCAAGGGGTTGAGAATTATAGGCAACTAATGAGTACAAAGAGAAGGAGAATTAGCTCCTCCCAGAGATGAGCCTCCTTATTGGTTATCCAATGCAAAGTGGTCAGCTGTGAAACCATATATACACTCACAGCAAAACTAGACTTAGCAGATTGTATTTTAGATATATTTCTGCATACATATACAAATATACACTTATAAAAAATAATGTTCAAAGAAAGGTGGCTATAATTTGAGAGAGGGAAACATGAGAGGAGGTGGATGGATGGTACCTGTGAAGTGGAGACTTTGGAAAGTCAGTTATGTCAAATGATGGCTTGCTGGGGCACATAGATGAAAGGATGTCTTGCTTAAGCAAACACTTGAAAGACTATCTTCCTGAAGCAGGCACAAGTGAAAGGATGTTTGAATATAGCAAACACATGAAAGCACACTTGATGAAAGAGTATAAATATGACCGCACAGACAGTGGGGGGGGGACAAGCTCTAAGCCTCGATTTGGTTTGCTCCGCCTTGCTATTCTTCACTAAAGACAAACATGTATTGGTTCGCCTTACATGGTGTTGTTGAGCTCAACTTGTGATAACGCTGCCATTGAGAGAAACTCACCCAAGTACTGCTCTCAAGGTTCCAGCGGCAGCTTGCCACTTCAGCAAGCCTCGTCTCAGGCCAGTTGGCAAGCCTGGCAGTTTCTCCAGGATTGAACCACAGCTGCCTGGTGTCTGCCTGCCTAGAGGGCTGGTCTGCAGCTGCTGAGCTGTATTTGGTGTTTGCTACGGGACTGAACTGCTGCCAAAGATCAAGCTTGCCCTCAAATAACTATTGCTAAACAGATACACTTCCCCCACATGCTAATAACTTTTCTCTTCCACTACCTCTGCTGGATAAAGGGCTAGAGGACAGGTTGACCCTTATTAAAAATAGGTTGCAAAAAATGTATGCCTACACACCTGGGAGGTACTGGAGGAAGGAAACAGAAGGGAGAATAATGTAATTCTGTTTTAACTAAAAATGTATAATTTTTCAGTAAATTAAATTTAAATTTGGAAAGAATGTGAGGGGAGCTCACATTAGGACATACACAATCTTACGATGTAAAATTTATTCTCCAGTTACAGCTGAAGAAACTTGTGCCTGATCATATATCTCACAACCAGTACAGGCCACAATCAAAGCTGGGCCTGTTTAACTAAAAGCCCTCCCCCATCCAGCTCCAACATGCTTCTGGCTTAAGCCCCCTTGGGCTAATCCTTAATGGCTAATTAGTTGTCCCATCATTAAAAGAATCAGAGAGCCGGGCAGTGGTGGCACACGCCTTTAATCTCAACACTTGGGAGGCAGAGGCAGGCGGATTTCTGAGTTCGAGGCCAGCCTGGTCTACAGAGTGAGTTCCAGGACAGCCAGGGCTATACAGAGAAACCCTGTTTTGAAAGACCAATAAATAAATAAATAAATAGAATCAGAGAAAGGCTAAGGCATGGAGTTCCCATGACCTACTGACCTTGTTGGGTCATTAAAAGAGGATAGCTTTGAGTCAAAACACAGTGGATTACATCTCATATTATCCAACATCCTCTTGCTTCTGAGTCCTTCCCCATCCAGCCGACCTCACACAAAAAAACACTTTATTACTTACATTTTTTCTGTTCTGAGAAAATGAATGGATACTATAAAATTCTTAAAACAGTATCTGGCATACGTAAGTACTATAAGAATATCTGTAAAATAAATAAAATGAACATTATCACAAAATTTCCAGATTATTCAAAATCTATAAGGAAAATCCTAACAGTCACATAAATCCCTGTAGGAGAATCCATCGGACAATTTTAACACATATGGAGGCACCTAACGTGGCTAAAATAAATTTTTCATGAAAAAAAGGTTATTTTATAGTTATTTGTTTTGTAGGCTAATTTTTTCACAATGATATGTTCAGAATATTTTTCATATCAGCAAATATATATTTATATCATTATTTTAACACACCTATAATATTCCTCTATGTGGACAAATCCATACTTAACCAAATTCCAGTAATGAAATTTTCAATTAAGTATTTTTATTTTTAATATTTTGTAAGTAAAGGTGTAATGGATTTCTCTAATTCATGGATTTCTCCCAAGTCCTGTAGGAAATCTGTGCCAATCTACACACAGTGGTATTTTTGAGTTTTTATCAACTTTGAAAACTTTTCCATTCATGTAGTTCACTATTAAGTCTTTTGTGATAAGTGTTACAAGTTTGGTTTTTGAAATATGTTGTTTCTGTGTGCTGTGCAAAACTTTTAAATTCATATGTAATAACATCTATCTACCTTTTTAAAATTACAGTTTCTGCCTTTAAGTGAGAAAAATGTCTTCTGAATTTTAAGAATCTATGCATACTTAAGTATAGCTGTGCCTTCATTTTTCACATTTAAACCTCTGGCCAATCTTCAGAAAATTTAAACTAGTTCTTCCGATTCTTGAAATCACATTCTTTCTTGAATAGATGCAATTGAAGATATCTATACCTTTAAAGAAAATATATGATAAAGAACTAACAAGGGCCCATGCTACTGTCTCCAAAGTGGCACACTCAATGCTAACACTAGAATTTTACATATTCATTGATTTGTCCTTTTTATAATTTTGCTAATTACTCTTCCCATAATAGAAGGCCTTTGTTAAAGAGTAAAGTACTCCAGTAAGAGGTGGGAATGGATTAGATTCAATTCTGTGAGCATTTATTTAGTGGAAATTATGTAATAGACATGAGTCAAAGTACATTGAGAGCTTCAACTTCCTGTACTTCAATGCTTCTATTAGGATGCTTTTGTTTACATTTCATAAATACCCTATGGAATCTTAAAATTTCCAAAACATTGGCCTTCTGAAAGTCTCTGGCATGAGGGCTGAATAGGGTCTCTTACCAGATCAAAGAAAAAGGTAAAGCAGAGATGGGAAGAATTTGGTGGAACAACAAAGGGACGATTGAGTCAAATGTTGCAATTATATAAAGCTTGTAGCAAATAGAGTTCAAAACTCTGCCTACCATCCATCACTGGCATGGCAATCTTGGTGATGTCTATGAGTGTTTAAATATCCACACAGCTGTCTTTAAATACTGAGTTCCACTGGTGTACTGACACCTGAGATCACATATATTATTGTATTTTCTCTAAAGAACTATGAGAGACCTTTATGATTGTTTTCCTATTATTTTCAATGTCCTCAGGTGTATCTTTCTTCTGAATCACCACATCCAGGTGCTTGCAGCTTCTACATAATCTTTGTCTTCATCATTGTACTCTGGACTTAGAATCACCTTACCCACAGCTACTGTGTCTGGTGCTCTCTCACTCCTATCATAGAAAGGTAAGCAACAATGTATCCAGAAGAAAAAGAGAGTCAATAGTGGTCTTTACTCTTGGGAGATTAAGGAAAATAAGAATAAAAATGTCCTTTGGAGATATCTTGCTATTCTGATCATTGTTGTTCATAGACATTGCATTTGAATACGGTTATTGATTGCTTTTCTCTCTTGGCAACTTACATAGCATCTTCCAATACTATGAGATCCAATCCTCTGGAAAGAGCTTCCACTCAGTTCAGGCTTAATTTCTCCTATTCCTGTATCCATAGTATGTGGTATTCTTAGCAAAAGGGTCTTAACTTCAAGTTCTAGGAGGCAACCAATAACAACAGTAGCCCATGTTATTTGAGGAGTTTCTTCAAACACGGAGGTCACTGGTGATGTTTTGTAGAACATCTTGATGGGGTGGTGGAGGTAGAAACATACTTGTATAGGGTGAAGGAACCAGTGGTAAGGCAGAACAGAATATAATTTAGATAATCCTCTTAAAGGAAATATGAATGAACATGGATGAGCTTGAGAAGTGGGCAAACATGAGTGTAAAGTTTGAAGATCAGAAAAATTGTATGTTTAAAATGCTGTTCAGAAGAACCTAATGTAAATTATAGAAAAACGAAGTGAAAAGATAACGCAAATAAAGAGTCTTAGAAGGCTGGGATAGCAGGGCCCCCAGGACTGCATTAGACAGATGAAAATACAATGAAGAAGTGGATATATAGACCCCCAGCATGAGTGTCTTGACATGAAGGGAATGTTCAAGCAGTAGCATCTATTTCTGTTGCAAGCAGAAAACCAGATCATACGGTAAGGAGAGTGCTTGAAGACTTGTAATAGGCAGGTCTTTATGGATATAAGCATGGAAACTGAAATAGGATGTCTAGTTGAGGTTGGTGAATATACAGAGGTGCCACCAGAAGGTGATGTGATACACAGGGGTGCCCACCAGTAGATGATGGGATCTTTACTCCATGTGGCTTTGAAGACAGGCTCAGGGGAAATGGATTGATTTAAGTGTTTATCCACATATATTAACTCAGGATACCAGTAAAAATGTTGAGACATTTGGCTTTTTTTTTTTAAAGGCAGCTGAAGATCTATAAAGATGGCTCAAAAATTAAGAGCACTTGCTCTTCTTTCAGGGGGGTGGAATTCAATTTTCAGTATCTATTGTTGGGTGGCTTACAAATACCTGTAACTTAAATTAAGTTCTAGGGGATCTGAACCCTCTTCTGACTTCTGCAGGTACCTGCATACAACACACACACACACACACACACACACACACACACACACACACACACCCCACATTACCCAGTGAATCTGTAAATGACATGTTTCATGAGAACATGCATAACAAAACCTATAAGCCTGCCTGGGATGTAGATTGTTAAGTTAGTGCGACAGGGCAAGAGGAAGCACTGACATGTTTGCTTGCTGTGTAGTCAGTGCATGTACAGGTCCATGTAGGATTTGGACCCCATGTCTTCCTGCTCAAAAGCATGTCTTCCTGCTCAAAATTGTCCAATGCACCACAGGTAGCTAACAGGCTATCTCCCACTGAAGGGAAAAGGAAATGCCACTGTTGTCATGCACACTGCCATGGCTCTTTAGCACCAACTTTTACCAGAACAATCTGCATCTTTTTGGCTCTGTCTGTCTCTGCGCTGTTAACTTCATGGTAGCCACAAAGTCATTCATGAAGCTTCTGCTACCTATTGGAACACCTTAAAACACCAGCTTCCAGGTGACCTTCTAAGGCATCATTACTATACATTATGGATGATGATCACAAATTTCCAGGGAATATATAGGGATATACAAATAGTACTTCATTTTCTCACTATATTCAGTGTATTGTTTGGTATTGTATAGCATTGTACAGAACACAGCTTCCAATCACATTCTTTTGATCTCTGACATAAAATCATTACATTCTTTTTTTTTTTTTTTTTTTTTTTTTTTTTTTTTTTTTTTTTTTTTTTTTTTTTGAGACAGGGTTTCTCTGTGTAGCCCTGGCTGTCCTGGAACTCACTCTGTAGACCAGGCTGGCCTCGAACTCAGAAATCCACCTGCCTCTGACTTCCAAGTGCTGGGATTAAAGGCATGCGCCACCACTGCCTGGCTCATTACATTCTTAAGATGGGTGATCTTTCTATGTGGCCAGCACCTTTTGCATGCCATAGACTAATACTAGAAAGGAGTATGGGTAACGGGTATAGCAACACAGTGTGAGGAGTTGTCACATTCAAATAAGAAATGTCCCTCTATCTTGTGGCAGAGATTAAAGTCAACCTAGGAAAGTACTACATTGCTATATTGATGGAAGGTATGAAAATCTATTAATCAGAAAGTTTTTGTGGTAATGCATAACAATAATTACAAAAGGTAGCAGAAAAACAGACATGACCATTGCAAGAAAAACAGTCCAGCAAGTGGCATGAAGCCTGACTCTAGGTCCCTATAGTGGTATGTAAGCAAAGAGGAGGTACATGAGATAAATTATACCTATTATCACCTCCCCTCATTTAATACTGTAGATAAAAATGTCACCATTACCATGGTCTGAATGTACATGTGACACAAGGTGAATAACCAGGAGCCCAGTGAGGTAAAGGTGTTCTTTGTCTGTAGTGACATAATCACAGAAAATTGTCATGACAGCACTCTCTGGTAGCCTTGTCCAATGCTACCAGCAATTGCTTTGTGCTCTGTAGACAAGGTAAGGATTATAATCTCAATTTGACCCACAGAGAAGCATGAAATGACTTGCCTATGGCCATAATAGAACTTTTTTAATTATATATTTACTGAAATTATAGTACATCAGTTCTTTCTTTCCTTTCTTTCCTCCAAAGCCTCCCATATACTGATCCTTCTCTCTTCCAAATTCATGGCTTCTTTTATCATTAATTGATGTTACATGCTTGAGTGTGTGAACAAGTGCATACATGCATGTGCATACATGGGTACATGCATGCATGTGTGTGTATGTACATTCCTACACACCAAGTACAACCTGTTCAGTCTGTATAATGTTAACTTGTACGTGCATTTTCAGGGCTGATCATTGCATAACCACAAGCAACTAAGGAACATTGAGGGTGGGAGAAATAGTCTTCCTTTTCAATATCATGGACAAGATTCTCATCCCTCTCTCTCTTCTTGAGACTTGATGAATCAGTATTGCTTTGTTCCCATATGAAATACCCCTTTCTCAGTGCCATGGACGTCACACTTTAGGAAGGGTTTCTGACAAGAGGGCTTTTTTCTCTTTTCTGTGCTCATTTTCCATAGTCAGATTGCAAAGCAGTTTTTGCATAAATTAATATAAGAAGTTCTACTTGAGAGTAAACTTGGGCTCTAGGCAGAAGTCTGGCAAACATGTAATAAAATTGCTCTGCCTCTCCTTCTTTGAGTGCCTGCTTTCTTAGTGTGCTTCCCTGCTAAACTGCACCAGTCAACCACACATGGTGCATTTAGGAAAGTGCTGCTCACAACACAGGCATTGAAAGCCCAGGCTTTAGGTTGCGAAGCAACGTATGGTATTTAAAAGGGGGAAAAAATGAATGTGCATAGGAAAGTTTGCCTTTCACAGAGCCAAGTGTTTCCTCTTGTATTCTCCTGGACCTGCTTTCAAACTCTGTTTTGTTGCTTTACAAAAAGATTGTTTCTTCATTAGCCTTTAAACTGTGCTGATAATAGACTGGAATTCCTTAAGAATTCCAGAGTGGAGGGATGGGAGTGATGCAGTGGGCTTGCACTGTTAGCATCTTATCAAGGAGTCCCCGGGATTACTGTGTTTTCCAGTCATTTATGGCAGTAAAACAATTAATTCATTAATATCTTTTTTTTTGATACTTTATTTACATTTCCAATGTTTCCCCTTTTCTGGGTCTCCTCTTTGGAAGCCCCCTATCCCCTCCCCATCCCCATCTCTATGAGGGAATTCCACCT
>JAPYYD010006060.1:0-11496 GCA_028551405.1 Uromys caudimaculatus
GGACCTCATGAAATTGCAAAGCTTCTGTAAGGCAAAGGACACTGTCAATAGGACAAAATGGCAACCAACAGATTGGGAAAAGATCTTAACCAATCCTATGTCCGATAGAGGGCTAATATCCAATATATACAAAGAACTCAAGAAGTTAGACTCCAAAAAACCAAATAACCCCATCAAAAAATGGGGAACAGAGCTAAACCGAGAAGTCACAAAATGAAAAAGAAAATAAATAAAAGGGGCACCGTGGTCCCCAATGTACAGTTTCATTTATAAACTTCAGGTTGCTCTGGGGAGTGTGAAGAATGTGGTCCTGCCTGATTCTACCTGGGACAGAATCATCCGCTTGCCTGTCCTATAAACACTAAGTACACTACTACCCGCCAGCCCCTTAGTGGCTGGTCTCTGTTAATAGTCATCATGTGTGAAGTAGCAATGCTGGAAATGGGGCTATGCCAAAGAGAGCCGTGGTCACGGGAAGCGCGAGCGCGGTGTGATGGTGCGAGTGAGTGTGTCTGCACAACTCTCTTACAGTATGTTACAGTTTTTCTTAATCCCACAGTGATCTTAATTTATAAGTTAGATTTTGTCAAAAGTTTCTATAGGAAAAATACAGTATGCATAGGGCTTAGTACTGTTTGCTCATTCAGGTATCCTCAGGGTCTTGGAATGCACCACACAGGTAAGGAAGAATTACTGCATTCTGAAAGAAGGTCCCTTCCTTGGAGCCATGACTATACTGAGCTCCAATAAATAGTCCCCAGTATGTACTGCTCTCTTCCTTTCTAACCTGACAGCTCCCCACAGGCTACCAGGTGCAAAGGCCTAGCTTCTAGCTGGCCCTTGGGACTTAGTTCAGGAATCAAATTGCTCTTAGCATCGAAAGTGGAACAGAGAGAACTGGCTGCTCTTGGGTGTGGCTTTGTTGTAAACCGAGGTTAAGAGAAGGAATAGGGACAATTGTCTTATGACCTTATTCCCAGATTCCCGTTCAAATGCTCCATTTTTCTTCAGAGTTCCTGGCGGATGGACACAGGACGTTAGTAAATAACTGTGACAACATAGCTTCTGTTGTGTGGCATTGGGAACGTTTTAAAGTAAGAAAAATCAGGAAAGTCACTGACGAGGCTAGAAATGTTGTCAATACTGTATGACTTCAAAGACGAGTCCCTGTTGAAAAGAGCCACGTCTAAGAATGAGACGAACATACACGGTTGCCAGCCTCTGTACAAGGACCTGCCTTCCCGTCTGTTGTGGATGAGCAAACTCTGCTCCCGGGAGGGATGCTTGGCCTCAGTGTTGACTCGAAGCCTCTGCAGCCCACAGATAGCCAAGTACTTGGTGGGAAAGGTATTGGAACCACACAGGGAAAGCTTCAAGTCTTGGACCAGGGTGAACTTCAGCAGGTGGCCCAGTGTGGAGATATCTGTGAACCAGATGGTCAGATGGCCATGATAGCTGGTTTGCTCCATGGCAAGAGGCAGGACAGATTTACAGCTGCACGTCAAATTGGCCAAACTGTAGTCACAGTCCCTGATGTCTACAGGGCAGCTGCAGTTCCGAATGGTATTTCCCTTTGTGAAAATCAGTGTGGTGTTCTGACCTTTTGTGAAGTGGCCAAGTGCAAAGATGCCTAGCGCTCCCAGCAGAAGGCAGAAGCCGGAAGGTGGTGTCATTCTTGTCCTGCATGGGCTGGTGTGTTCCTATTTCTCCTTCTTGAGCCAGTCCATTGGAGGTCACCTGAAAGGAAACCAGAAGCTTCATTACCACTGCCTCCTTAGAAGCAAACACCGAGTCTGAACGTTATCAAAGCAGCAGTTGTAAACATTCCTGTCTTGCATTTCTTTTTTTGTTTGTTTGTTTTTTTGTTTTTTTCGAGACAGGGTTTCTCTGTGTAGCCCTGGCTGTCCTGGAACTCACTTTGTAGACCAGGCTGGCCTCGAACTCAGAAATCCACCTGCCTCTGCCCCCCAAGTGCTGGGATTAAAGGCATGTGCCACCACTGCCCAGCCCTGTCTTGCATTTCTAATCGAGGCCGGCAGGACTTTAATCTTGACACTTCATGAGAAGAAGCAGCAAGACTTCTGAACTCTGCTCAGTTGAGGCATAAAACTCCCAGTGATATGTGCTGACAGTGAGGCTAACATGCCAAGAGAGCTGGAGTGATGTCAGCAACGGGGCTACCACAGCCTATCTACCCTCAGGGACTTGGAGTTACTTCAGTAAGCATGCCCAGCCAATGTGCAGTTACTGCCTACCAGCCATGTACAACCCCCGAGCCAGCACATGCCCTCCTCCCACTCTGTATCTGACTTCCTGGAATCCAAAGACAAGCAGTTCCTTGTAGGAGTCAGCTACCCACCTACGCACGCTGGCTAACCAGCACACTGTGAGCAGCAAGGAAGCACAGTGCGAGCAGAAATGAAGCATTAAATGGTAAACTTCCTTCCTGGACAAATCCCCTGCTCTCCCCGCCCCTCCAGCACAGAAATGCTTTCTCTGTTCTGTAGTGGGAAAATGGGAAACGATCTCGTGGCTTGGAGGAAAACTAGCACTGTGGCAGAAGCCTTCAGATCTCAGTTTGGCAAAAACAGTTAAGTTTCTCCTGACTCACCTGATGTTGAAAGACAAACCAAACATCTGTGTTTACTGGACACCACAGAGATAGGGAGACATCTGGCACAAGCAGGCGTCTGGGATGGTCAGGATTATGGGCAGGGCCACCACAAGAAGGGAAGGGCAAGCGAGAGAAGGGTGTTCTGAGGTGTTTGATATATGCGCAAAGATTAAGATGGCAGCAGGAAGGACACACTGAGCTGCAAGGTGAGGCCATGGGCACCAAGAAACGGGAAGAAGGCAGAGCTGAAAATGCTCTGACAGGCACAAGTCACAGGGAGGATATAAACGTGTGCTGTGTGTTGCTGCCTTCCAAGGTTTATCTCACTGGGAGATGAACAGGGCTGAAGTAAGACTAGCTACCACAAGGATGGCTATACGTGTACACAAGGATGCTCGTAAAGATGCAGGAGAAAGACGGGCTGCAGCTCCTGGAGCGCTGGAGAAGCTTTTTATAGTGTCTTGTGTTTGTTTTGAAGCAGACACGAGATCCTTTTTTTTATATAATAAAATGTAATTGTTAGAAAATTTTAGAGAAATGTTCCATATAACAGTACAAATCAATACAGTACTTCTAATGAACAGTTTACCGGCAAGTACCAAAGTATAAACTATGCATAAAATTTTATCTAGTAAACTTATTTCTAGGAATTTATGTTGACAAAAATATATATGTACTGTGGGAAATCTATCACAGTATTATATACAATGGTGAATTATGAGAAACATGTCAAAATTAAATACAGAATTAATACATTATGAAATTACTTGTAGACATTTCTATAATAATAAAAATGCTATTTTCTAGGCTAAAACTTTAGAAGCCAATATTATCATCATCTTATACTTTCACATTATAAATATGATTAAAATGAATTAAATCACTTTGTAAAAACATTATGCAATTGGAAATTATTTCTGAAAGATTAACTCTTACAGTTTTGTAGGCCATTCATTTTTTTTCTCCTTTGAAATGACAAAGACAAGTTGACTTCAGTCAAAATAGCACACAATCTAATCTTATAAATCACACATTTAATGTTACTTGTTTTCAGAAGGCTTTGAAAACCTTACTACTGTCACACTAAACTAGAAATAAGTTGACAACTCCTGACTAAATTCAGAGAAAATAAATACTAGTCTTCTAAAATATACAGGACTCACCTCCCTAATGTGACCATAAAATTCAAATACCTCCAATGTTCTCCCTTTAAGATATGTTAGCTTCACTCTGAGCAAAGAGCAACATTCCTTTGTGTTTCCCAAGGCCATTACACTGAGACTCATCGGATACCTATAACACTTGCTGAAGCTACCCCTTAAATATTTCTAGTTCTGTAGTGACTATTTCTGTAAAGAATGATGTGTGGGATTTTTTTTTTTTTAGGACATTTAAGTTTTTTTTAATAGTTAAATAGTTAAACCACAGATGAAGAAAATAAAAGAATTCAAAGTATTAGCAACAAACAAAATTGTGCCAGTGGACTTTGGTAAAATTCTATAAAATTATAATCATTTCAATTATAATCACTGTTTAAGAATGCTTTAGAAAACAATCCCTTGAGTCCTATCTATCCTTCTGAATGTGTCACTTCCCTGAACTGTGTCATATTTGTGTGTGTGTGTGTGTGTGTGTGTGTGTGTGTATTTTTCTTTCTTTCTTTTTTTTTTTTTTTTTTTTTCGTTTTTCAAGACAGGGTTTCTCTCTTTTTTTTTTTTTTTTCTTTTTCTTTTTTGGGTTTTTTTCAAGACAGGGTTTCTCTGTGTAGCCCTGTCTGTCCTGGAACTCACTCTGTAGACCAGGCTGGCCTCGAACTCAGAAATCTGCCTGCCTCTGCCTCCCAAGTGCTGGGATTAAAGGCGTGCGCCACCACTGCCTAGCATATTTGTATATTTTAAGCATATATTACTATTATACTGTCTGTGATTTTTTTGAGCATAGATGTTCAGAATTGAGAGTTCATCTTGGTAGATTTTTCCTTTGACCAGTATAAAGTGTTCTTCCTTATCTTTTTTGATAACTTTTGGTTGAAAGTTGATTTTATTTGATATTAGAATGGCTACTCCAACTTGTTTCTTGGGACCATTTGCTTGGAAAATTGTCTTCCAACCTTTTACTCTAAGGTAGAGTCTGTCTTTGTCACTGAGGTGCATTTTCTGTATGCAGCAAAGTGCTGGGTCCTGTTTACATATCCAGTCTGTTAGTCCAAGTCTTTTTATTGGGGATTGAGTCCATTGGTGTTAAGAGATATTAAGGAAAAGTGATTGTTAC
This sequence comes from Uromys caudimaculatus, assembly GCA_028551405.1. NCBI lineage: Eukaryota > Metazoa > Chordata > Mammalia > Rodentia > Muridae > Uromys > Uromys caudimaculatus. The sequence goes on from JAPYYD010006060.1 coordinate 4,886, forward strand.
TTCCTGTTATTTTTGTTGTTAGAGGTGGTATTATGTTTGTGTGGCTATCTTCTTTTGGGTTTGTTGAAAGATTACTTTCTTGCTATTTCTAGGGTGTAGTTTCTCTCCTGTGTTGGTGTTTTCCATCTATTATCCTTTGTAGAGCTGGATTTGTGGAAAGATATTGTGTAAATTTGATTTTGTCATGGAATATCTTGTTTTCTCCATCTATGATAATTGAGAGTTTTGCTGAGTATAGTAGCCTGGGCTGGCATTTGTGTTCTCTTAGGGTCTGCATGAGATCTGCCCAGGATCTTCTAGCTTTCATAGTCTCTGGTGAGAAGTCAGGTGCAATTCTGATAGGTCTGCTTTTATATGTTACTTGACCTTTTTCCCTTACTGCTTTTAATATTCTTTCTTTGTTTAGTGTATTTGGTGTTTCAATTATTATGAGACAGGAGGAATTTCGTTTCTGGTCCAGCCTATTTGGAGTTCTGTAGGCTTCTTGTATATTTATGTTCATCTCTTTCTTTAGGTTAGGGAAATTTTCTTCTATAATTTTGTTGAAGATATTTACTGGCCCTTTAAGTTGGGAATCTTCACTCTCTTCTATACCTATTATCCTTAGGTTTGTCTTCTCATTGTATTCTGGATTTCCTGGATGTTTTGTGTTAGGAGCTTTTTGCATTTTTCATTTTTTTGACTGTTGTGTCAATGTTTTCTATGGTATCTTCTGCACCTGAGATTCTCTCTTCTATCTCTTTTATTCTGTTGGTGTTGTTTGTATCTCCCTGACCTCTTTCATAGCTTTTCTAACTCCCGGGTTGTCTCCCTTTGTGATTTCTTTATTGTTTCTATTTCCAGTTTTAGATCCTGGATGGTTTTTGTTCATTTCTTCCACCGGATTGATTGTGTTTTCCTGTAATTCTTTAAGGGATTCTTGTGTTTTCTCTTCAAGGGCTTCTAGCTGTTTACCTGTGTTCTCCTGTATTTCTTTAAGGGAGTTAATTATGTCCTTCTTAAATCCCTCTATCATCATCATAAGAAGTGATTTTTAGATCTTGCTTTTCTGGTGTGATGGTGTATCCAGGACTTGCTATGGTGGGAGAATTGGGTTCTGATGATGCTAAGTAACCTTGGTTTCTGTTGCTTATGTTCTTACACTTGCCTCCTGTCATCTGGTTATCTCTAGTGCTACCTGCCCTCCCTATATCTGACTGGAGCCTGTCCTTCCTGTGATCATGGTTGTGTCAGATCTCCTCAGAGATCATCTGTCTCTGGGATCCTGTAATTCTGTGATCCTGTGATCCTGGGTGTGTCAGAGGTCCTGGGTGTCAACTTGCCTCTGGAACCCTGAGATCCTGGTGTGACCAAGCTCCTGTAATCCCTGTGATCGTGGGTGTGTTAGAGCGCCTGGGAGTGGAGCTTCCTCTGGGTGTTGTGGGCCTAGCTACAGAGTTCGTGCCCAAGGTCTGCTCAGGGCACCAGCCTAGGTGGAAGGAACCCATGCCACTAGTCGGGCGGGGTTCCTGGGTCCCTGGGTCCTGCTGGTCCCAGTTACTCCTGGTGTTGGGACAGATGTTGAAACCTCCTCACCTCTGATCCTATGAGATTCTTAAAGAGTTTATTTAGCAGGTATATTTTGTAAGAAAAGAGAGTTTTGTCAGACTTGGAGGTGGGGCAGTGTGCTTCATGAACAAGAGGTTTGTCTGTTTTAGATGTCATTAGAAGGCATAGGTACCCCACTTTGTAAGGAGGGAATTTATCAACTACAGGATAATTTTAGACAATTAGCTGTCCCAGATTCTATCAGGTTTCTGGGACTTCATGTCCCAGTGGCCTTGAGTTCCCAACACTAGGGATACTGTGAATGTCACTAGCTCTCTCTGACCCCAGCCTAAAAGAGAAAGTGATAGGGACCAGTGGTAAGAGTGTAGCACCAGCCTCGACCTGGGAGACAGTGGCAGCCTGCTCTTCAGGTGCTGACGGTGCTCAGGGCAAGCAGGAAAGGGGAAGGGCAGGAAGGGGAAGGAAGCATGCTTGCTTGCTGAAACAGGACACCAGAAGTCTCCGAAGGTATTGACAGCCTCTTCCTAGTAGTCAAGGCCTGCCTGGGAATCAGTCCCTACCCACCAAACATCAGGAAGCCCCAAAGCCCGAATAAGGAGGCCAGCTGCTAGCAGCTTCACAAAGGGCATTCAGGTTGGGACAAATATCCCGTTTTTCCCTTCAGTTTGCCATGCATTTCTTCCTGCAGGTCTGTTAAACATACTGTCCAGCTCCACTGCATGCTTGTGTCCATGCTCTAAACAGGATGGGCCACATGAGTTCCACTGCCTACACTTCATGGTAGTGACAGAGGGACAGGTGCTCCACCGTGGAGCACAGGACGAGGTGGGACCCTGAGAGAAAGATGCATCCTGTCAGGGCAGGCCGGAGGGTTCCAGACCAACAGGGCCTCCGGGCTCTGCCTTCGCTCTGCATCCCTCATGGCCACACAGGCTCAGTCTTCTCTGTCCTCTCCGAGGTGTTTCCAAATTCTTGCCATTCTATCCGAATTATATGGGTATTTTACCCTTTCCCCACTTTAGAAACGCCCCCCTTCTCAGAATCTGAGGGAATAAAGGGACAAGGGAGGTTCGTAAAAAACAAACAACAGAAACAAAAATGAGTGCGTGAGTGCTCACACATCTGCGTGACTGTCATAAACCCAGTGTGTATAATTAATATATACCATTATTTATTTATTTATTTTCTTCTTGTTGTTGTTTTGAGACAGAAGTTTTCTATGTAGCCCTGGCTGTCCTGAACCAGGCTGGCCTAGACTTTGCAGAGATCTGCCTGCCTCTCCCTCCTAAGTGCTAGGACTAAAAGTGTGCACCACCACGCCCAGCTACTGTGACTTATAAAAGCAACGTAATTACATTAGGAAAACATTACCATTTAGAATGACTTCTCTTAGATTTATGGGGGTTACATATACATAATATTAAGAATAGCATGCCTCAGAAGATTGTTTTAAGGAGAAAAGAAGAAATAGTCCTTTCCTCTGCAGTGAGGCTTGACACCTTCAAACCCAAAGTGTCGTTAGGCACAGACTTAATATGGCATACAAATAGTCACTGATGGAATTGTGGCAAGCTACTGTGATTCCTGGCTTAAAGGTATTTTCCAGTGGGAGAAGAAGCCGCTCCCGATGGAGGGGTTCTTGTTTGGCTTTGTGCTTTGCTCCTAGCTCGGTGCTTTGCATCCAGCAAGACCTGGGCCAGTTCTATTGATTGAGTATGGAAGCGTTTTAAGCATGTCTTGATCTTGCTGCTGAGATAGGCTATCAGGCTGACTCTGTATTCCTCCAGTCTTCTTCCTCCTCAGTGGGCTGGACTCCCAGACAAGCTCATACCTTCCAGGGACAAGATGATCTTGGTCTAGACAGGTTTTCTCCCAGCTGAGCAACCCCCAGAGGAATTTGTACTTTTAGCATCCAAACCATTAGTTAGAGAAACCTGCCCCCACCACACTTTCTTCCACTTTCCCAATAGATAGAGACAAAAATGCATCGTCCTCCTGAGTCAGACACTGAGCCCGGGACCAACAGTACAACAAGGGACTCAGGAGGCAGTAGACTCTGTGTGAGTGTGTGTGTGTGTGAGTGTGTGTGTGTGTGTGTGTGTGTGTGTGTGTGAGTGTATGTGTGAGTGTGTGTGTGGGGGTGCACTGCACAGGAGGCAGTAGACTGTGTGGGGGTGGGGGTGGGGTGCACTGCACAAGGGGAAAGCACAGAACAGCACCAGAGAAAGGCAAGGCGGGCAGAGCCTGTATGCCCTCAACGCTCATGTGTAAGCTGACCTCCTTACCCCCAAACTCTCAGCAGGACGGATGAACACGCTCCGTTCTATGGCTTGTCTCTAGGAGTTCATGACTCTGAAGCTGGGCTGCAGTGTGGTGATGTCAGAGACGGTGGGACCCTTTACAGACAGAACCGACCAAGAGATCAGGAGGCCACCAGGGAATCGCTCTCAGATAGCTATGCAGTTCTTGCAGGATTCTGATTGGTCCTGGTGGGAAGGCTGTTGAAAAAGAATGAGTCTGACCTTCCCTGAGCTCTGGCTTTCTTCCTCAGCGTAATTTATTTCTCCCACATGCTCGCACCATGGTGCTGAGTTGCCACAGGGCCCTCAGAAGAGCTAGTGCAGTGCTATTTGTAATTTTAGCCTTCAAAACTGTAAGGTAAAGAAACCTTTTTTTCTTTATAAATCTCTCAGCCTCAGATATGCCATTACAATAACAGAAAACAAACTGATATATTAACTTTGTGGGATACATTTAGGATCCTCTTTACTGCATGGCCTTTCATTTTCTCCTCAGAATCTTCAAATATGTTTGCAGTAACACTTGGGATGCTGCATTTGTGATAGACTCCTTTGTTAGTTCCCCTAAAACTGGCTTCACAATGTGTTTGGGGGTGGGAGCTGGGCTGCCTGCTTCCTGCCCTTACCTTTGTAATTCCAGCTCAGGCTGAGATCTGAAACTACTCACTGCTTACCGGAGCCCTTACCACCTCTAGCTCTTGTGTTTCCCTGTTTTCTTTACTGGGGCCATTTCTCTAATTGCTTTTCCATTTTTGAATAAAAATCTCTTCTGATTTCAAATTAAATAACTTGTGAATTAAAATTTTAAATCACATTTGATTTTAATTACCTCAGTGGTTTGACGACTGCTACATTTCTCTGCTCATATTTTTGCCCTCTGCATTAAGTTTACAGAACTTAAAACCTCGTTGTTTATGACATTTCAAGTGTTTGGGGTGCACGGTCCAAACACTGTCCTCCCTCGGGTATAGCATCTCCTCGTGAATACTATCAGTTTACAAACACAACTCGTCCAGTTTTACACAGTTCTTTTGGAGCCAAGTATAACCATGATCTAAACGTTGGGTGTAAATCTCTGTGGAGTTTGTGTTGAAGCAGCTGATGTCTGTATCTACTTAATTCAAAAGAAGCCTTTGCCTTCACACAGCTTTTCTCCCGTATTAGTTACTACTGAGAGTTCTTTTTTTTGTTGTTGTTTTTGTTTTGGTGTTTTCGAGACAGGGTTTCTCTGTGTAGCCCTGGCTGTCCTGGAACTCACTCTGTAGACCAGGCTGGCCTCAAACTCAGAAATCCACCTGCCTCTGCCTCCCAAGTGCTGGGATTAAAGGCGTGTGCCACCACTGCCTGGCAGAGAGTTCTTATCTAAGTCTCAGTAGTATCTGTGGCTTCAAAATCCCATCCGTAGTTTAAGCCTCACGACTCATCAGTGAACAGTTTTTATCGTTTTGCTGTAAAGTTTCAGGTCTGCTGACACTCTTTGTCATCCCTCCACAAAGCCACGTGACTGCCTTCTGACCCAGGTATATCAGAAACGTCCTGTTCCCACCAGTACCCCAGCTTCTCTCCCCATTTGGCACACTGCTTGACCCCATGCCTACATTTCTTTTAATGTATGGAGCTATGTGACTGACCTACCATCTTTGGAATAGACTAGAGAGTTCTGTGGAAGACCTGGGAGCCCTGGAAGATGTCAAAACTACCAAGAAAAGCTTGAGTCTCAGATTGATGGTATGGAGAGGAGTAGTAACCCTCCGTAAATGTCACTAGACTGTGATGTAAGGGAAACGCTATAAGCCACTGGCATCTGGATGTCTGTGCACAGGTATGAAGCTTATGAATAGATCACATATGGCGCTGGTTGGTGGTGATAATGTTTACGACTGTCCTCAACATTGAATGCTGAGTCAGCATTTAGAGGGCATTGATCACTACCAGGCTGATAATGATACAGTCTAAATCATGGAAGTTAAAAGGAAAGAAGACACCACACAGCCTTCACAGATCCTGAGGTTCCCCAAGGGCTGTCCCTAAAGTGCACTTTAGGAGACAACGACCAGGCAGCCAATGAGAAGACAATGCCTTTGGCAGCACTGGTTAAAGACACAGATTGGAGGTGGGCTCTGTCTGGAGTTTAGGAAAAAAGGGGGCTGGGTTAGGAGAGACACACAGTGTGGAGAAGCACTCGAGTGCTTGGTGTGTTCAGAGTGCATGTCATATGTCCTAGACCCCTGAGCTGAGAAAATGTGACAGAGCAGGTCTAGACAGGACCTAGCTGGCCAAGCTGAGAGAATTTATGCTGACAGCAGTTTAGTTTCCAAACTAGTCTAAAATCCTCTCACCAGTAAAAAGATTTGGAAATTCTTCTCAAATAGATATGATATTTTATTTATCAAGACCATACACATATTGTCTACAGTGTAAACAATACCCAATCAGAATTTTTAAAAATTGAGATAAAAAAAAAAGCTTCATATCTCCAGCTGCCTCTGGCTTGGCCTGTGCACCTTCCTCAGTGTCCACACGCCTGTCTGAGCGTCTCTACAAACACGGAACCTGTGAGGTTTGTAGCAGAGGAGAGATCTGTGTTTAAGGAAGGAAGCTGAGGCTACCAGTAGAGATTGAACTAAAGAATGTTTCCAAGGAAGGAAGCGTGTGTGTATGTGTGTGTGTGTGTGTGTGTGTGTGTGTGTGTGTGAGAGAGAGAGAGAGAGAGAGAGAGAGAGAGAGAGAGAGAGAGAGAGTGTGTGTGTGTGTGTGTGTGTG
>JAPYYD010006061.1:0-11496 GCA_028551405.1 Uromys caudimaculatus
TGTCCTCCATTGATTGGCGCACCCCGGGAGTGGGCGGTGATTAGTCATGTACACCCTTAATGCGCAGGTGCTTCAGGCGAGCCACCCCGCGCTATCCACAAGTTTCCTCAGAGCGACAGCGGAAGTCAGCGCCATCTTGTAATGGCGAATACTCTAACCGCTCCCTACAGCCAATCAGTGGAGGACACGTTGCCTCAGGGCTATATAAGCAGCGCCATTCTGGGTCCCCGGGGTCTTCCTCTTTTCATCATGCAATAAACGCATTGCTGCAGAAGGATCCGTGTGTCTGCGTGGGTTCTTGCTGGCGAGACCAAACAGCGCGTGGGGACAAGGGAGGAGCTCTCTGGGCCCTGTTCTCTCCTGCCTAGAACTCATAACCACTAATACCCTAGATTCAAATAGTATGCAAAAACAAAGAGTGTTTTATTCTGCAGAAGTCCAGCATGCTGGGATTTACCATTTACCAAGATGGAGACACCCAGGTGAGTTCACAGTCCCAATTTAAAGCACAGTAGGGGAATTCCAGGAAGGGGTAGGTGATCTTTATCTTAACTGATTGGCTCTATCTCTAGGAATATTCCAGAACCATTGCTAGGAGTTGGGGGGCTGGACACTTGCTGGGGAAGCCTGGAAACTGTTTCAGAGGAAGCCTAGAAACTGTTTCTGACTTGTTGCCCTTGCCTCAGGCCAGATGGCAGTGTAGCTTCTAATTGTGGGGCAATTTCTGATTGGCTGCCCAAGGACTGGAGTTTTCCCAGTACCTGACTTGCCTGGACTTGCCCAGTTCTGGAAAACAGAGATCTAGGCCTAGTCTCCTGAACTGCCAGCTTAAAGCCTGTCATGGAGTCAGCCTGTCTCAAAACAAAACAAAGGCTTACATATATATTTTAAACATTCTTTATATTTGAAAATGCTAAAGAACAGCTTAACTAATTTTTTAAAAAGATTTCCCTTTCTCCCTGAACTTCACACAACAAAGTAATACCAAGCACATAAATAGATAGATAGATAGATAGATAGATAGATAGATAGATAGAAATTTATGCAGATTACCATAAACAGACCTATCCAAAAATGTACCAATACCTTTATTTTTTCTTCTCCAGGTCATGCATTTTTGTTCAGGTATTCATAGATCTTCATTATTATTTTCTAGTTCCTAATTTCATCATTTTGAAACTGACAGTGCAACAGCATTAAACCTTCCAGATTCTAAACAGTAACTAACATTAGTTGTGACGATCATATTTCTATGGTGATGTGTTTATAAAAAGATAAAGAGAGAGGGAGATATGTTCTATGGGGGTGTGGTGAATTATGGGGGAAGGGGATGTCTCAGCGGGCCCATGCCAAGGCATCCCTTCCCCCGAGGGAGCAGCCACAAAATGGTATAGTATAGACTAGAGCTTATTCAGGGCATGGGGAGGGGAGTTGAGAGGGTAGTAGAGACAGAGAAAGGGGGAGAGAGAGTAGAGTAGAGAAGAAGAGGCCAACCATGAGCACGTAGAGAGAGGGGGAAGGGAATGGGGAAAGAGGGGGACAAAGCAGGAGCAAGAAGGGAAGAGACAAGGAGAACAAGAGAGAAAGTGAGGAGCAAGAGAGAGAGGAGGGGCAAGCAGTCCCTTTTATAGTGGGTCAGGCCTCGCTGGCTGTTGCCAGGTAACTGTGGGGTGGAGCATACCTGGCAGTTGCCAGGTAACTGTGTGGTGGAGTTTAGACAGAATGCTAACATATGGTGCTATGGTTATTCACCTACCACTATCATTTAAATTAACACATTCTCTACTATTTTTTAGAACGACATTTTTCTTTTTGTTCTATCCATATTCTTATTGCTGAGTTATACATTTTTTTTGCGAATATCCAACATTTTTCAATTCTATGTATTTTTGGTTATGTTTATTTTTTATTGAGGGTTTCTTTTGCAATTGCGTGTATATTTGTAATACACTTCAATTACTCTCTCCTTACACCCTCTTTTGTCTCCTTTGCATATCTATCCACAAGCAGTCCTCACTACCGTTTCCTTCCCCAGCTTTATGGTGCTGTGACATATATGGTTTAAAAACCAGGGCCATCTTTATGTCTATCCATTGTAACTATCCACAGGAACCTGCTGTGGCCACCTGCGGGTACATAACTGGAGGCAACGACTCTCTCTCTCCCAGAGATTATCAGTAGCAAAGAGTTTAGGAATGAGAGGTAGGGCTGGCTCCCTGAGACCCTTCTCCATCCATATTGATAAGAGCATGCTTATGCAGACAGAGTGCCAGTCTCTGAAGCTGCTATGAATGGCCCTTTCCCCTACCTTCTGTCTCTTGTATTTTTTCCACTCCTTCTTCCAGAATAGTCCATGAAACCGAGAGAAGGATGAAACTAGAGAAGGATGTATAAACTGTCTTGCTTAGGTCTAAGCACTAAAACTTCATTTCATCTTACATTGTAAAACTATGAATTTCTGCATTCACCATTGTTCCCTGGATAAGATTGAAATAGCATTGGTCTATGTGTTTGAGCATGAATATTTAAAGGACAGTGTGACACTGAGTCAATTTAGCAATGCAACATACAGGGTTTCATCATAAATCTATGACATTTTCTACGGTGGGTTTTAAATCAGGTTTACAGTAAACACATATGAATCCCTTCCTGGGATTGGTTACAAAATTAATCACAGTGGTTGGAACCTTCATAACCATAGTGCCACTGTTGCCAAAAGGGTATATCTTGGCTAACAGATCCATCTCACAGTTTGTAGTATTCACAGCTGGGGGAAGAGAAACTGGGGATAGCCACTGGAGGGTCCTAGACAGTAGGGAAACATGAGGCTCCCAGGACCCTCATGATGACTTTAGCAGAAATGCACAGAGAAGAGGGAGATAGAACCTGTAGAGAGACTACCTCCAGTAGCTAGGCATGGCCTCCGTCGAGGGATGGAGCCACCCATCTATCTCAAAGTATATAACCCAGAATTTTCTTGTCCAAAGAAAGAACAGGGACAAAAAAAGGAACAGAGACTGAAGGAAGGGCCAACCAGGGACTGTTCTGCCTGGGGATTCATAATGTCTACAGACTCCAACCCCAACACTGTTGCCATAGTGAAGAGGCGCTTGCTGACAGGAATCTGGTGTGGCGGTTCCTTGGGAGGTCCAGCCAGCAACTCACCAATGCTGAGACGGATGTTAGGAGCCAAGTATCAGACTGAACTCAGGGAACCTGTTGAGGGAGCTGGCAGAAGGACTGGAGGAGCAAAGGGGGATTGCAATTCCATTGGAAGAACAACGTAGGCTAGACTGACCACCCAGCTCTCCCAGAGACTACCAACCAAGGAATGTACCTGGAAGGATCCATGGCTCGATATATATGTAGCAGAGGATGGCCTTGCCCGACAGCAATGGGAGGGGAGGCCCCTGGTTGTGGGGAGATTTGATGTCTCAGCGTAGGGGGATGCTGGAGCAGTGGGGTGGGAAAGTGTGGGTGGGTGGGGGGAGCACCCTCCTAGAGGCAAAGGGGAGGGGAGAAGGCGGATTGGGGTGGTGGTTGTGGAGAGGTTGCTGGGAAGTGGGAAATCATTTGAGATGTAAACGAATGGAATGGTTAACAAAATGAAAAATTTTTTTAAATTATTACATTCGCTCCCCAAGTAGCCTGCAAAGGACCTACAGGACAATAAAAGCCAGCTAGCAAGGAGAAAGCATCTCTCTCAACTCTTGCTTGATCTCTCTTTACCGTGCAAGCAAGTTGTATATGTTTGGCAGTGGGTTCTTGTGAGGTACCAAAGTGCTAATAGCCCATAGTTTGCGTAGACTCTGGTGTTATCTTTACTAACAACTTCATGAGAAAGTATCCCGTCCCGGATATTTGGGCGGTGGTGATGGTGGTGGTGCTTGCATAATATCTATCCCAAGACCTTTAGAAGTATCTTTTTCCAACCATTCAAAGTATCTCCCTTGAGAAGAGGCCCTTGGGTCTGAGGCTGTTAGACGTCCCAGTGTAGGGGAATGTTAGGGAGGGAAGACGCGGGTGGGTGGGTGGGTGGGGGAGCACCCTCATAGTGGCAGGGGGAGGGGGAATGGAATAGGGGGGTTCCAATGGGGAAAACATTTGAAATATATATAAAGCAAATATCCAAAAATAAAAAATAAAAATAAAATAAACATCAAAGCATCTCCCTTCAAACCATGGTGTTTGTTTGTTTGTTTGTTTGTTTGTTTGTTTGTTCAGGGATTGAAGTGTCTTTATTTCTTTTTTTTATTATTAATCATTCCATTCATTTACATCTCAAATGATATCCCACTTCCCTGTTACCTCTCCACAAACGCTCCATCCCACTTCTGCCCTCTCCTCACTACCTTTTGCCTTTATGAGGGTGCTCCCGAACCCACCTACCTCTCCTGACCACCGCTCCAGCGTCCCCCTGCGCTGGGGCATCAAACCTCCACACAACGAAGGGCCTCCCCTCCCACTGATGTCAAACAAGGCAATCCGCTGCCTTAACTTTTTTTTTTTTTTTTTTTTGCCTTACTTATTTTTGCCTTAATTATTTATTTTTTAAGTCATTGCAAGATCATAGAACTCTAAATGGCATCTTCATACCTCCTTCATTTTGGTGAACCTTAAAAACCTTAAAACCTTCCTTCTACATTGATATCAGTTACATTCTACTACTTCCTTTCCCATAGGTTATATTTTTAAAAAACTATTTTTAATATCAGCATTATACCCATTTTCTTTAAGCGGAATGAGAATGGGGATAATACCACATATTTCTCATGTCGAAATATTACAAACAAATATAAAAATCTGGGGAAAATAAGGTAAAATTACTTTTACCAAAATGAAGGGGAAACAAAGCAAAGAAAAATACATCATTTCACTTTAGTCCTCCTCACTGTGTTGACAGATGGGGACAACTAAGGAAAAGCAGTAAGCCAATGAATAAGAGGCACAGTGAAGGGAAATAAAACCGAACTGTCATGCATCAACTGTGGAGTGTCGCAGAAAATAGTCAAAGACAACACTGTGTGAAATGGACTCAAGATGCTGAAGAGGCTCTTCACTTCTTTAGAAAATGTTTCTCTTAAAATGACTTTTACTTGGGAAGTGTGGACACATTAATCTTTTTCATAAATTATATGCATTTTGTACTTAGCTTGCTTATGTGTTTGTACATTTATATATGTAAATACTAAATATTTGAGTGTTTGTGGATTATATGCAAAGCTTCAGCTGTGATGATGATTTAGCTAAGGGTGATCTTTTTCTTTACACACTTGATAGAGTTCACAGTTTAACAAAGAGAGGGCACACATTTCCGGGAAGCCAGTTTAGTAAATGAATAGGCCTTCGAAGTGTTCCTGGTCATCATAATTAATAATGAAAAACAAAGAGCTTCATGGCAAATGAGAACAAATTTACAATATCTCATTTAAAATGCTTTGCAAAGGGAAATAGCAGCTTTCAAATAAAAAGTAATTGGAGCAATGAATTAGTCTACGTTTTGATTAAAAATTGAAAACATCATGTACTATGCAATTCACCAGCTAGATAAACAGACACAATAAAAAAACATAAACTGGTTTGATATTTATATTATTAATGAAGAACTGTCTGGAGTATTATCTTTGATAAACATTTTGCAAATTAATAGCAAATTAGACACCTCAGAAATTCCATGTTTCAAAAGAAATGTATTATATATTGTGTAATGTTTGTTTGCACCAATATATTCTTCAAAATCTGACAAGGTAGAGCTAGAGAGAGGGCTCAGGCAATAACAGGCTTCCCATGTAGGCATGAAACCTGAGTTTACCCTCTAGACCCCACATAGAAAATCCAGATAGTATGGCAAACTTGTTATCCCAGCAATGAAGAAGGACAAACAGAAAGATCCCTGGAGCCTACTGACCACGCTGTCTAGACATATGTGCAATCTCAACAATTACAGTGAGAAAGGATTAAGGAAAACATTTGTCCTTGACCTCTGTCCTACACACACACACACACACACACACACACACACACACACACACACACCATGCATACTTACAAAAATAAGTACAACAACACAAACTAATACGAAACCTTTGAAACAAATTTAACAAGTAGTAATTTATATTATCTTTATGAGAATACAATGAACACAAAGTTCTAAATATGAGAATTTTAAAGATGTACACATTTATAGTTTATATATTATATTTAAATGTAATATCGGCGAGTACACAAATTCAAATAATTAAAATAGTTACCAAGTTCCAATACTTTTTATTGAAAATAAATATGTTACTACTTCTTGGTTTTCTTGCTTTCACCTTGGCCTTGGGACATTTTCATTACAGATTATTGTGTACAATTCTGATTCATCATCCCCTCACCCACATGTCTCAAGTAGCCGTCTCACATGATTTTCAGTAGTGAAACTCCATGCTTCTGGAGACATTTTGCTCCTTTAATGAGTTCCTTAACTTAATGTTATTCCCCTATGCAGCATCTTTCATTGAATCACCATTACTTGCAAAAAGGTAGCAATTTTCTTAGATGGTCATCTCAATTATTCATAACCTAGTTACACACGTCTTTGTAGATTAGGCTCTCAAAAAACGCTGAGGTATAATAATCCTGACTGACATACACTATGTAGATATATTTGATATTATACATTCGGGACTCATGAAAGTACATATAATAATCATTAATGAATTAACTAAAATTCAAATATTTTATACATGAGTATAATAAGTGTACTAAGGGCTGAATCAAAGAGTAGTTGTTGCCTTCATTACTTAGGATGTTTGATATCTTAAATTATTTCTTAATTTAATTATATTTCTGTGGCAGAATTAACTTGTAAAAGTTATTAAACATGTATGACTCTGAATATATATTTTCATATTTATGCAAATATTTGCATCACTTAGTTATAAGTTAAGTAATAGAATGAAGTAATACTAAAGACATTATTTTTTAATCATTTCAAAATGGTCACTAACAGATTTAATTTATAACTGACCTATTACTTTCATCTTTAGATCCTACTAGTTTAATGTTTTGACCTGAAATCTGACCTATTATCATCCTATTATAGGTATTTACTTTTGATATTGTTATTTTTCTATTTTTCTTTTATTTTCTTTTTCCATATTTTACTTATATTAATAATTGTATTGAATATATTCAATATATACAGGATATTGTAAAATACATATAAACATGAAAATGGTATCATGAAGTAAGGTAACATATCCATAATGTTATATAGCAATCCATTCTCCTTGTGTGTTTTTGTTGGTACAGGTGTGGATGTGGGAACATCTGGAGCAGTTAAAATCTACATATTTAGCAAAGTGTCAAACACTGTAAAGTAATTTTATTAATTGTTGGTCACAGTTAGACATTAGGTCTCCACAATCACTCTTTTTTTATATATCTGCCTTTCAAACTTTGATACACAAGCGAACATTTATTGGTTATAAAATACAATAATTTTAGTATTTCTTAATTACTTCCCTTCTATTGTTTTTTGGGTTTTATGAATAACTAATTTTTGGAGGTGGATTAAAGGTTAGCTTCTCTTGTCCTATTCTACAATCTTTTTAATACTCATTGGGACATTTTCACATTTCATCTCTCAGATCTTCTTAAGTGACCATATTTTCATCTTAATCACTCTGAGTCCACACTGTGTCCATGACTATTGCTCATATGAAATGATCTTTGACTTATATCTTCCAAATTGAAGAGATAGTTGCCATTCCTCACCCATGTCTAAATTCTTTTTTTCATGTATCTACTACAATATGGTGATCTTGTTGATTCTTTCTAACTATCTGGCAGCTACATCTTTTGTAGTTAGTCTATCTAGTCTTTAATGGTTATTATTCTTTGTAAGTCCTGCTTCATTTCTAAGGCTTGAAATAGTATGAAACATTGAACTATATGACTGCAGACTTCAGCATATCACTGAAGTTGAATAACTAAATTTCTACATAATATACTCATATATAAATATATAGCTGATTAAATAATTTATATAGACAAAGAAAGTTTTTGATTCTTTCTGGTATCATTCAAACATTTTCTCCAACAGTCTCCCTTACACCAATAATAGAATAACTTCTAAGTAGTTGCTTGGCTACACCCAATTCATGCTAGTGAATTCTCTTGGCTATATATTCTGTACTATGAATTTTTATTTATTTAGAGAGACAGTATATATATTAAATATATTTAATACAGTCTCTTAAGATTGTTGGACTTACCTTCTGCCCATGACTTTGATCTCCCTTTCTTATATGGTTTTACCCTTCTTTCCATCCACAACCTCACTGTGATATCTAACTCCATCTTGTGATACTGTCAATGCCAATAAATTGGACTTTTCCCCTTTGGGGCTTAGTGCTTCTTCGCAGCATTGTAATTTGTCCAGCTCTCCACATTTCTCTATAATGCATGTATCCAATGGTACATTTTTGATAGATTCTCCTAGAAAACTGTCTTTACTTTCTCATTCTCACACTCCTACTCCTTCCACTCTTTCCTTTGTCTTACAACATAATCTCTGTCACTTCCTAAAAATAATAAATTGTATTACTTTATCACTCAATTTCTCAAATTGTATAGGTGCACATTTCCACATTGCTGTTCATCACTAAAGGAAGTCAGGACTGGAACTCAAACAGGTCAAGAAGCAGAAGTTGATGCAGAGGCCATGGAGGCATGTTTCTTACTGGCTTGCTACCTGTACTGGCTAGTTTTATGCATCAACTTGACACAAGCTGAAGTTATCACAGAGAAAGGAGTTTCAGTTGAGAAAATGCCTCCATGAGTTCCAGCGGTAAGGCATTTTCTCAATTAGTGATCAAGGGGGGGAAGGTCCCTTGTGAGTGGTACCATCTGTGGGCTGGTAGTCATGGGTTCTATAAGAAACCAGGCTGAGCAATCCAGAAGAAGCAAGTAAACCAGTAAGTAGCATTCCTCCATGGCCACTGCATCAGCTCTTGCTCCTTGATCTGCTTGAGTTCCAGTCCTGACTTCCTTTGGTGATGAACAGCATCATGTAAGTGTAAGCTCAATAAACCCTTTCCTCCCCAACTTGCATGTTGGTCATGATGTTTGTGCAGGAATAGAAACCCTGACTAAGACAAGTTGGTACCAGCGTAATGGGGTATTCCTGTGACAACCTGATCATGTTTTGGGGAGGACAGTGGAAGGACTTTGGAACTTTGTGCTGCTCTGTGGGATGTTGTATAGAAGAAGCTTGGAAGATAATGCTGAGAACAGTGCAGAAGATGGAGGCCTGGCTTGTGAAATTTCAGAGGGAAGATTAAAGACTTTTATCAGGGCCATTGCTAGTATGATTTAAGGTTCTGTGGTTTTGGTTAGCTGGGGCTGAAGAAATCAACTGAGATTAACAAGATACCAGAACTACTAAAGCAAAACCATTACATTGCTGGTACTATTGATGCTGGTTAGTTGGAGCTAAGATATTAGCGGTGATTAAGAAGAGACCAGCATCATTGGGGTGAAATCTTCTGAGAAGCGTTTTCTGAGAGCACAGAGGCTGTGTTCCAGAGATAGCCATAGTTGTACCTTGTGCTGTGGCTGGACTTGGTAATGTGTAAGAGTCACCCAGGTGGTACTGGTTTTGAAGGCATGAAGGAATCGTGAAGAGCAGCTGAGGCCTGGGCACTTTGAGAGGCTGTGGAAGGCCATTGGTGAAGGTGCAGCCTCAGTTGCAATTGACAGCCCAGGACTGAAGGGCCATGCAAAGGAGGTGAGGCTTGGCACCATGAAGAGAGCCAACCTATGAGAGGTTGTTGGTAAACCTAGTTGCAGCGGAAGACAGCAGTGTTTTGGAGATGTCAGTACCATGAGCTGACCACCAAGAACAGCAGCAGCAGTGGAGTACAGGCATCCGGAGCCTAGAAGACAAGGTGTGTGCTACAAAGGGCAGAGCTGGAGAAGTGACTCAAGCCCTTGGAGGAATCCAGAAGATCTTGAGTGGATCCCAGACATTGGACAGTTGGAGTTTGATTTTGATTTTGATTGTGACTGTGGCCTGATATTTTTCCTCTTGAAGAAAGAAGGTATTTTAGTGGAACCCACAGTTAAGAGACTTTGAATTTTTAAAAGACTTTGAATTTTAAGAGATTGGATGTTTTAAAGGGACTGAAATGTTAATATTTAAGAATTTGCAAAGATTGTGGGACTTTTAAAGTTATTTAGATCTTGGGGATGAATAAGGAAGTTAGGGTCTAGGCATATTGGTGATGTGTTTGTATGTCAAGTTGACAAGGGGTCAATTGTACTGGCTAGTTTTGTGTGTCAACGTGACACAAGCTGGAGTTATCACAGAGAAAGGAGTTTCAGTTGAGAAAATGCCTCCATGAGATCCAGCGGTAAGGCATTTTCTCAATTAGTGATCAAGGAGGGAGGGCCCCTTGTGAGTGGTACCTTCTGTAGGCTGGTAGTCTTGGGTTCTATAAGAAAGCAGGCTGAGTAAGCCGGGAGAAGCAAGCAAGCCAGTAAGCAGCATTCCTCCATGACCTCTGCATCAGCTCCTGCTCCTTGACCTGCTTGAGTTCCAGTCTTGACTTCCTTTGGTGATCATGGAAGTATAAGCTCAATAAACCCTTTCCTCCCCAACTTGCATGTTGATCATGATGTTTGTGCAGGAATAGAAACTCTAAGACACTTCCCCTGGCTTGCTCAGTTGGATCTCATGGAGGCATTTTCTCATCTGATGCTCCTTTCTCTGTGTTAACTCCAGCTTGTGTCAAGTTCACACACAAAACTAGCCAGTACATCTACTAATATCATTTTAGAAGATGTCAGCTTACAAGACAACAGTCTATTTAACTATGCTAATATTCACAAAAAGTGCCAAAATTTCCTTTTCTGTTATAGATATTTGAATAGATATATTTAATAATGGACACATGAATAATGGTTCATTTTCCTCACCTCATACATGTTTAAAATGTCATTAACTAAAGAATGGTTTTCATTTAGGGTTGGCAAATTTAAATTACCAACCTGTACTTGATAGCAATAAAATATATGAAGAAAATTAGAGTTGATATAAATTAGAAATTCCCTTCCCTGATTTCTAATATCCTGATTTCTCCTTGTCCCCAGGCTTATCCCAATGAAGAAAATTCTAACCTGAATGCCACTTAAAATGGAATGTCCGTTCTTCCTTGTTACCATAGCTCAAAAAGCAAACTGAATGAGGATGGGATCAATTTTACCAAGTGTTTAGAACAATGCTCAATACTTAGTCTAGTATTGATATTTAAAATACCCTATTCTATTGAAGTGGGTTTTGTTTTTATTCCTTCATTTCTTTTTTTTTTCATTTTCATTTTTTTTTAATATTTATTTCTCTTTTTTTTGATACTTTATTTATATTTCCAATGTTTCACCTTTTCAACGTCTCCTCTTTGGAAACCCCCTATCCCCTCCCCCTCCCGCCTCTATGGGGGAATTCCACCT
>JAPYYD010006062.1:0-11496 GCA_028551405.1 Uromys caudimaculatus
CCTCAGGAAGAAATCTGTTGGAGATGCCTAGGCGGTATGTGATGCAGCTGAACTAGCAGTAATCACTCATGGATCTATCGGGCGTCTCAGTCGCTCACCCCCTCCCTATCAATTCTATTCTCCATATGTTTAATGTCTGGGATTTGTGACTGCTGCCTTTATCTGCAGAGGATGGTCATTGGAGTCACTCTGGAACCTGAGTTCTCATAGTGCTTAAAGAGTCTGCACTCTCCCTGTCCCAGAGTCAGCATGGGACAAAGCCCAATGGCACATGTGAGCTCTTTCCTCTCACCACCCTAAAGGACATGGTATTTCATTAGTTTCTTCTTCTTTTTTTTTTTTTTAATTAGGTATCAGACAGGTGAAAGCATATTTATTTGCATTTTATGTCTTTAATTACAAATTGCTTCTATCACTTTAAAAAGCAAATGTGAACAGAACTTATAAACCACACTGACTCAGCATTTCAAATATTTTTCATCAAAAGTCATCAATAATTAAGAGGACTATCAGATACAAAAGGCAAAAATAAATAAACAAGTCTGAAACTGGAAAAGTTAGAAATCTACTAAATTAGCTTTCTACTGGCAGTGAGCACTGGTCTTAAGAGTATTGCACTATTTTTCCTTCTGAACAAATAACCTAAAGTAGAGAAAGCCTGTCATCTAGTGATGACCAATTTCTAATATTTCTTTTTATTTATTTATTTTTATTTTTTGATACTTTATTTACATTTCAAATGTTTTCCCTTTTCCAGGTCTCCCCTTTGGAAACGCCCTATCCCATCTTCCCTCTCCCTGCCTCTATGAGGGTATTCCCAGACACACTCACCTACTCCCGTCTTCCCTCTCTGGGATTTTCCTATACTGGGGCATTTAACACCCTCAGGCCCAAGGTCCTCTCCTCCCACTAATGGCCTTCAAGGTCCTCCTCTGCCACTAACGTGGCCAGCACCATGGGTCCCTCCATGTGTATTCTTTGGTTGTTGATCCAGTCTCCGGGAGCACCGGGGAGTCAGACTAGTTGACACTGTTGCTCCTTCCATGGGGCTGCAAACTCCCTCAGCTCCTTCAGTCCCTTCTCCAACTTTTCCATCTGGACCCCATGCTCAGTCCAATCGTTGCTGTGAATTGAATCTTGGGTCCGAACTTTTGGGCTCATATCCACTCATTAGTGAGTACATATGGTGTTTGTTCTTTTGTGACTGAGTTATCTAACTGAGGATGATATTTTCAAATTCCATCCATTTGCCTGTGAATTTCATGAAGTCATTGTTTTTAATAGCTGAGTAGTATTCCATTGTGTAAATGTACCACATTTTCTGTATCCATTCCTCTGTTGTGGGACATCTGGGTTGTTTCCAGCTTCTGGCTATTATAAATATGGCTGTTATGAACATAGTGGAGCATGTGTCTTTATTACATGTTGGAGCATCTTCTGGGTATATGCCCAGGATGGTATAGCTTGGTCCTCAGGTAGTATTATGTCCAATTTTCTGAGGGTCCCCCAAACTGATTTCCAGAGTGGTTGTACCAGCTTGCAATCCCACCAACAACAGAGGAGTGTTCTCTTTCTCCACATCCTCTCGAGCATCTGCTGTCACCTGAATTTTTTTATGACTGGTGTGAGGTGGAATCTCAGGGTTGTTTTGATTTGCATTTCCCTGATGACTAGGGATGTTGAGCATTTCTTTAGGTGCTTCTCAGCCCTGCGAATTTCCTCAGTTGAGAATTCTCTGTTTAGCTCTGTTCCCCATTTTTTGATAGGGTTATTTGGTTTTCTGGAGTCTAACTTCTTGAGTTCCTTGTATATATTGGATATTAGCCCTCTATTGGACAAAGGATTGGTTAAGATCTTATCCCAATCCCTTGGTTGCCCTTTTGTCCTATTGACAGTGTCCTTTGCCTTACAGAAGCTTTGCAATTTCATGAGGTCCCATTTGTCGATTCTTGATCTTAGAGCATAAGCCATTGGTGTTCTGTTCAGGAACTTTTCCCCTGTGCCCATGTGTTGGAGACTTTTCTCCACTTTCTCTTCTATTAGATTCAGTGTAACTGGTTTTATGTGGAGGTCCTTGATCCACTTGGACTTGAGCTTTGTACAGGGAGATAGGAATGGATCAATTTGCATTCTTCTACATGTTGACCTCCAGTTGGACCAGCACCATTTGTTTAAAATGCTGTCTTTTTTTCCACTGGATGGTTTTAGCTCATTTGTCAAATATCAAGTGACAGTAGGTGTGCGGGTTCATTTCTGGGTCTTCAATTCTATCCCATTGATCTACCTGCCTGTCACTGTACCAATACCATGTAATTTTTATCACTACTGCTCTGTAGTCCAGCTTGAAGTCAGTTATGCTGATTCCCCCAGAAGTTCTTTTATTGTTGAGAATAATTTTTGCTATCTTGGATTTTTTGTTATGCCAAATGAATTTGAGAATTTCTCTTTCTAAGTCTATGAAGAATTGAGTTGGAATTTTGATGGAAATTGCATTGAATCTGTAGATTGCTCTTGGCAAGATGACCATTTTTACTATGTTAATCCTGCCAATCCATGAACATGGGAGATCTTTCCATCTTCTGAGGTCCTCTTCAATTTCTTTCTTCAGAGACTTGAAGTTCTTGTCATACAGATCTTTCACTTGTCTGGTTAGAGTCACACCAAGATACTTTATATTGCTTGTGACAATTGTGAATGGTGTCATTTCCCTAATTTATTTCTCAGCCTGTTTATCCTTCAAGTACAGGAAGGCTACTGATTTGTTTGAGTTAATTTTATATCCGGCCACTTTGCAGAAGTTGTTTATCAGCTGTAGCAGTTCTCTGGTGGAGTTTTTCGGGTCACTTAAGTCTACGATCATATCATCTGCAAATAGTGATATTTTGATTTCTTCTGGAAAGGTAAATAATATTTTTATGCATAAGCAAATATGCACACACACACATGTACATTCATACACACACATTTTAGCCCAGCAATCTATCGCAGCTTTACAAATATTCATGCATGCTTACATACGTATACATATACCTACATATGTACATATAAACACACAGACATGTATATTTGGAGGGATGGAGGGATGAGTGGATGGAGGGATGGACAGGTGGAAGGATGGAGCAAGCTCCCCAATCCAACCCCACCATCTTTACTGCTTTTCTTTGCCCTGTTCATAGACAAATACGCCATAGATAAATGTCGCACCAAATGGGAGTTACAAAGGGATGTTGATGCTAAGTTCAAAGCAGTGTTTTATTCTGGAAGAGCATCATAAACTCAAACTACTGTCACATGGACTTGCATCCTCATGCTGCATACCAGTGGCTTCATTGTTACTATGAACTAAAATGGTTTTTCTTGATCACAAATTTGTCCCCAGGCTATTTTACCTCTTTTTGGTGTAAGTATGAAAGTTCACTGTATTTCTGACTATACAGCCTTTACTAAATATTATGAGAAATGGGCACATTCTATTCTTTTTTTTTCATGACATTCAGGTTTTTAAATTGTTAAACCACAGAATTCAAAGTATTAGCAACATAAAATTGTACCAGTGGATTTTGGTAAAATTCTATAAAATTATAATCATTTCAATTATAATCACTTTAAGAATGCTTTAGAAAACAATCCCTTGTGTCTTATCTATCTATCTATCTTTCTGAATGTGTCACTTACCTGATCTATGCCATATATCTTCAAAGAAAATGGTTCCTCGGAAAGAGCAGGACCCAGAACCCAGTGAAAGGGTAAACATATATGGGAGGGTGCATCACAGCCTTGACATTGGTCACTCCACCATCCTGACATCACTCGACTCTTCCCGGTTCTAGTAACGTCAAAGCAGTCCATCTGGTCACTGAGTGTGCTTCAGGAGGAAACCTCTTTTTTTAATGGAGGATGGCCCACTGCAGAAGGAAGAGGCAAAGAAAATATTCAGGCATAGAGTGTCATCCATAATGTACTGCCACAACCTTGACATCGTCCATTGAAACAAGAAACTCCACTTTTTCCTCAGAGATGCAGAGGGTAATGAGACACTGATAGACTTTGGCCTATCCACAAAGCCCAGCCCTGCACCTTACTAAAAGGGCAGTGTGGGATGAAGGCCTTTTATGCCCCAGAGCTTGTACTACTGTAGCCATATGATGACAAGGAGCAGATGTGTAGAGTCTTGGTGTGGTCTTCTATTTTCTCACTACTGGGTACCACCCCTTCAGAGGAAGCTCCATGAAAAAGAAAAAGAGATCGAGAAAAAGATTGCCGTGGGGACCTATGACCTTCCAACTCACATCTCTGGGCAAAACCTAATTCACCAGACCCTCACAGTTCTCCCAGAGATGATGCCTTCTATTGAAGACATTGAGAGACACACATGGGTCATGAAATGTGAGGTAAATATCCCTACTGTGACCTATCTAGATTACAACATTATAAACATGCTCTGAGCCATGGGGATTTATGCCAAGGAGATCTTGGAATCCCTGCAAAAATAATATAGTGAAATGATGGGCACATATTTGATTTTCAAAGAAAGCTATGCAAGGGGATTGAGCATGGGTCTCCAGTTCAACCAAGCCTGTGATTCCGTGCACTGTGCCACACCCACCACCAGCACCCCATCCCTCTATCTGATCTTCCCCTAAAGAGAAGGGACAGTGAGCCCAACTGTGGCCTCCTCCACATCCAGCCCTCAGGAGAGCATAGGCCTGTTGCCCTGACATTATCAGGACACAAGATGGCAAGAAGAGCTTCCATGCCTGCCATTATTTTTATATTGTCCGATGAAGAAGAGCAGATGTACTGCCTGCGCCCTCCATTCTGGAGCTGTGGCTGCCCCAGGTGTCTGCAGCAGCGTATCCAAAGAGTAAGTGCCCTTGCCACTTGAGCAAGAATTTGATCTGTAAATATCATCTCTCCCTCAGAAGACTGGGTGCTTCGAGAGACTGCGCAAGAGAATCAGGGCTTGCCTGTTGCTACTTGAGGACTCCAAAGACAAATTTCCACCATCTATCTTCCATGAAATTGGCTCCTCTGAATGAGGCAGGAGGCAGAATCCAGTGAAAGGGTAATCAGGTGTGAGAGCATGTATCTTGGCTCTGAATTTTATTTTCTATGTCTTTATTCATGTCTTTTCAGTGGAAAATCAGAAAGGCGTGCATTTCTGGGACCTCTTGGGATGGTCAGATGTATTTCTACTCTCTTGATTAAATGCTGCTCCTTGGTCTACCACCTGGGTACAGTCAGGGTGGAAGGGGGCTTGTGGAGCTGTTGTCCATGGGGAATATATTCAGTTGGAGACTCTGCTTGGACCTGGTGATTGGCTGATTGACTGTGGTCAAAGCACAAAGGGGCCAACTCAATGTCTCCCTAAAATTCAACTGGACAGGCATAGTGTGCTGAGCCCTGAGCAGTCAGACATTGTGGCTTGGATGCCTACATGAGGAAGCAGATCTGGAGACACAGTTCCTGTGTATCCTGCATGCCCTGTGTAGAGGAGATAGTTGCAGTGTCACCAGAATCTCCACAGTGGCATTTAGTGTGTGGGCATACAGCCCTATGTTAGTCGTTCAAACCATCTCCTTACCAGTGCAGACTAGATGTCAGATATGCAGGAAAGAGGTGAGGCTGGTGTACAAAGGGACAAGTGTCCAGATGGAATCCAATGTGATGATCTGGTGCCTGGCAGAGGATCTAATGGGCCACCACAGAGTCTCCGTGCAGCTGAGGACAGCCAGGTGCTGAGCTGCTTGTTTGCTATATCAGGGTGGACCTTCAGCCAAGAATGAACACAAACATCTGTAGATTGGGGAAAGACACTTTTATTCAGCATGCCCACCCAGTAAGACAACAGTCAATCCATTAATGCGCTATATACACAATGATACAGGATTCTCCATGGAGACTCTATTCACACGAACAGGGCCTCTTTGGTAGCCTCCCAAACCGTCTGATAAATAGGCAAGAAGACCTGAGCAGATGCCTTCAATCCCTGTATCTCAAGACCAAATAACACTCATTTTAATAGGACATTTAAGCTGGTCCTCTTTTTTTTATTGGATTTTTTTAAATTTACATTTCAAATGTTATCCCTTTTCCTGGTTCCCCCTCCCGGAAACCCCCTATCTCATCCCCCTCCCCCTGCTTCTATTAGGCTGTTCCCCCGCCCACCCACACATTCCCACCTCCCCGCCCTAGATTCCCCTACACTGGGGCATCTATCGAGCCTTCATAAGACCAAGGACATTCCTCCCATTGATGCCTGGCAAGGCCACCCTCTGCTACATATACAGCTGGAGCCATGTGTACTTCTCAGCACCTCATGGTACCTTCTCAAAATTGACCATATAATTGGTCACAAAACAGACTTCAACAGATACAAGAAGACTGAAATAATCTCATGCATCCTATCAGATCACCACGGACTAAGGCTGGTCTTAAATACCAACAAAAACAACAGAAAGCCCACATACACATGGAAGCTTAACAACGCTCTGCTCAATGATAACCTGGTCAAGGAAGAAATAAAGAAATTAAATACTTTTTAGAATATAACGAAAATGAAGATACATCATACCAAAACTTATGGGACACAATGAAAGCAGTGGTAAGAGGAAACCTCATAGGTCTCAGTGCCTCCAAAAAGAAACTGGAGAGAGCCTACACTAGCAGCTTGACAGCACACCTGAAAGCTCGAGAACAAGAAGCTAATGCACCCAAGAGGAGTAGACAGCAGGAAATAATCAAACTCGGGGTTGAAATCAACCAAATAGAAACAAAAAGAACTATACAAAGAATCAACAAAACCAGGAGCTAGTTCTTTGAGAAAATCAACAAGATAGATAAACCCTTAGCCAGACTAACCAGAGGGCACAGAGACAGTATCCAAATTAACAAAATTAGAAATGAAAAGGAAGACATAAGCTGGTCCTTCTGTCTCTCCCTTCTACCATTGATTCTATCTCTGGTCATGATGAAGACATTGTCTTCCCATGGTCAGAATTTAATCTTGTGCCAGAACTCAGAGAACATAGTTGAAAAGAGAAACTGAACCTCTCTGTCCTCACATGTCTGTATGGACATTCAGGATGGACAGTCTCTGGAATATTCTGTGCCAGCTGCAGGATGACCTGAGCAACTGGGCTGTCCATATCTACTGCAGAAGCACACGTCCAATAGACTATCCTGACAAGGCTTTCTGCCCTTGACACTGATGTGATGATGGCCTCATATCAACACACTCAGCCTGCCCCAACAGTGTGCTACTGTCACTATGGGGACAGAAAGGACAGGACTATGACAGTAGGATGATGGATGCAATGATTGAGACACCTTGCAATGCTGAAAAAGAAGCTCGGGCCTCAAAGGAGGAGGACTTCAAGTGTGAGAGCTGAGTGTTACTTCCGGATCTGAGTCAACACCAACACCCAGGGATCCAGGAGGTTTGGTTGGTGGATGCTTCTGTCCACAGTGGGAGAGTGGTAAGTCCTGGGGTGCACTCACTCTTGTGTAGGTGCACAGGGAATGAAATGGTCTTATCTCCCCGGACATCAGGACCAAATGAGAAAAATAGCATGCATGGGCTTCTCCATTTGGGAAAGGGGGAAGGGCAGGCCCAGAAGATGTATATATCCTGACAACTTGAAAGTCATGCAGTTTGAGAGGAATCCTCTGTAGCTTGAATCACCGTGAAACATGCTATCTGTCAGTACCAAATCCTTCCGGAGAGGAGAATTTTACAAGGGAGAGGAGGCTCAGGGCATGCATATATCCTGACCTCTTGAAGGTCACCCAGTTTGACAGAGAACCTCTAAGGCCTGAATCACTACTGTCTTCCAGTACTAGAATCCATACTGAGAGCAGAATACACTCCGAAACCACCAGAGACCAATAAAGGTGAATAAGGTGACAGGTGTTCTGGTGACCTGTAACACCATCACCACCTCCTATAACCAAATGTAACCCACATCAGTGCAAGTCACTCCAGGGCAACTGTCACTGTTCCAGAATTCCTGCAGACAGGAAAACTAAGGAGGTCTTCTCTTCCCTGATGCCTTTGTCTTCTCAGGATGCTTGAGCACTTCAGTCCGTGCAGATTTCTTAACCTGCCCTGAACTCTCTGCTAATCCAGTGTTCCAGGGCTCTCCAACTGTGAGGCAAGAGAGGACCACAGACATTTGCAACTCTGATCCTATCTAACTGAGCTACCAGTGCTCAAAGGCAGAGAGAGGATAGAGATTTCTAAGGCCTCTCCATGAATCCCGTCCAGAATCAACCTCTGGGGGAGTTCCGTGTGGGAGAATTTGCAGCACTCTGGACAGAGTCTGGAGTCTGAGGAAGGAAGTGTGTCCTCATTAAGGCCAGGAGACACATGAGGAGTGCCAGGGTAGACACAGAAGACATGGTGTCATGGTGTGGATCCAAGGCCAAGGGAGGCTACTGAGCATCCTGAGCCCTGTGTGAGTGAACCTGGACATGAACAGTGTGGGTGCACCTGGTCCGCTTCACTTCAGCTGCTGTATTGTCACCATCTTCTGCAGAAGCACTTGTCCCAGTCGACAGTCCTCTGACAAGGCTACTCTGCCCTTCAACCTCATGTGATGATTGTCCTGTCTCCATATAGGAGACTTGGCCTTACGAGGTGCTACTGTCACTGAGGTGACAGTAAGGACAGGAGGATTGCAACAAGGGGAGACTGCATACAAAAATGATATGAGGGTCAGCTGTACCTGGAAGCTACATGGTACAACACCTGATCCAGTCTTCAGACCTTCATTCTATGATGGTGTCTTCCTAGGGACAGACCTGTCACCAAATGACAGAGACTTCTCCCTGACTCTCCCTCAGTCTTGCTTCTCAGTCTTGAGACTTGAAAAGCCTAGAGGAGGGCCTCTACAGATCAGTCAGTGGGTGGCCCCAGAACACTGCCACTGCATGTCCTTGGGATTGCGTTGTGGGTGTGGGCTGTCTGATGGAGCTGGGCTCCCAGGTCTCGCCATGCCGCCTGTTCCTCACTTCCTGGACTGTGCCGGCTCCAGTTCTGTAGCATCATGGAAGCCATTGTTCCCTTTACATACATGACGTCATTCTTACCCACAAGGAGTTAGGGTGAAGATCGGCTCCATGATGTGACCCCAGCTTCTAGGATGCCCATAGACAGTGATGTGGTCTGTCCTTTGGTCAGTTGCCATTCAATAATCATAGTGACATACAAGACCATCACTAGGTGCTAGATCGCAGGCCTCTCTTCCATGGCTGCCCCCATCAAGGGTGATGTAACCATTCATTTCAATGCCTAGACCTAGAATTCCTCTGCAGGCTGGGTCTTGTAACAGGGCCACATGCAGAGGTGCTGGTGGTTCATGTCACTGGTTATTCCTTAAAAGTGAGAAATCTGGGTATCCGGCTGTTACAGAGCGCCTTCTACCCTTGCTCTTCACCCAGGCTTCAGCCAGGATGTTGCTCACTAATTTTCTCTCAGTGGAATGGTGGCACCAGGGAAGCAAGGACAGTATCACCACAGGCTTGTCTCTCAATGTGATTGGTACTTCTTGGAGGTCATTAGTGGAGGGATGTTCAGGGTCTCTGACAGCCCCTCCCTCCATGAAAGGTTAGTGACTGGTCAGCCTCTCATGCCATTTTCGTTCTATTTGCCTGTGCTTCTTTGGGTAGGGACAATTCTGTGCCACTAGGTATGTATGAGGCTTACAGACCTTACCCTAAGTTTCACAGAAGGTGTGGCTCTGAGAGCATGGAACCTTGCAACGCATTATAAACAATCCTATTGACTCACTTACTTGCCTATTCGCTGTCTCCTCTGTCCACATGTCTGTCTGTCTCTTCTGTTTCTCTGTTCCCATACTTCTCTGTTACCCAACTTCGTCTCTGCCTCTGCAACTGTTTCCGTTGTCTCTGCCTCTCTTTGTCTCGGTATCGTCTCTGTCTCTGTCTCCCTCAGTGTCTCTCTGTCTCCCTCCATGTCTCCCTCTCTCTCACCTCTCCTCTCCTCTCAGGGGGGGTGATGTAGTATGTATATATTCTGCGCAGCCTGTGGAGGTCAGAGGATAACTCTGTTATAGAGTCGTTTCTCAAATCACCTTGGAGGACCCAGGGATTCAACTCTATTGTCTATTCGTGGAAGACGTTTTGAAGGTGAAGAACCTGAAGGATCTGAGGCAGTGTGAGTGCATGCAGGAGAAGTACCTGGCTTGTCTGGGGAGAGAGAGCCTTGGCCTTGGCCCACACATGTGCTGTTCTTCTTCCATGGATGCCACTCAGGAAAACAGGATCTTCTCTGTTCCTGAGAATTGCCTTGGTTGTTGATTCGAGGACCCTCAACCTGTCAGCTTAGCTCTCTGTTACATCTTACTGAATCTTAGCATCCTACTTCATTTGCCCCTGTTCTTTCTGCCTACCTTTATTTTGTCAAAACTTTCTATGCCTATAACCGGATGTCTGTAACACTTTAGAATGGGCAAGCCCACATCAGGATACCCAGAGCCCTTACACAGATGCTCTTATTTACCTGTGAGAAGACCAAGCCAGTAACCTTAATCCTGACACAGAAGTGAGAATCAACTTAAAGCTCAGAGCATGAACTGCCCCAGTGTGGTTCCTGAGCCTGACAGCTCCCAGCTCAACTGTCCAGGTTTCATGGTTAATTCAGGGTTGGAACCTTTTCAATCCTTTTCTTAGCCGTGTCAAAATATGCTTCTGCAGAAGCTGGGGTCCAGAAAGCAAGAGGCGGGGGTCTCTTGCATGATCTTGAAGCATGCTGGGTCTTCTGTCTTCCATCTCCACCTTCAACATTAAATATTCCACAACTCTCCAAAGGTAATGCCTGTTCCAGTGTCCTGCACTCAGGGAGGAGGCAGGAGCAAGTGTTAAAGGAGTGAAGGTCAAGCTCTGGCTTGTATCAGAGAGTCTGAGCTAGACCACTGATGCTCTGGGAAACTCTTGCCTTCTCAGTGGGAGCTTCATCTGCTGTAAATGACCAACAACCTGTTCAAGGAGCAATGTTCCTCTGCCATGATGAAAACCAGGTAGACACTGAGTCCGAAAGAGGAAATAGGTCCAAGGCCTACCACCTTACTGCTACCAATTCTGTCTTCTAGGGACCACTAACAAATCTGCACAGACTACCTCCCCAAAGATGAGTCAAGGTGTTGCAGTTAGCATGACTCGTGACATGAAGCACTCAGAGGTTCACCACAAATCCGAAGGCCAAGATACAGATCACCCTTCATATGACCTTTCCTCAGTCTCCCCTTAGAGACAGAAGTGAACTTCAGCGTGGACCTCATCTTTTAGATGCAGGTAAGATGATCACCTTAGATAACCTAGCTTCTGATGCTAAGACCCTGGGATTCCAAACAGCTGTGAGGGGAGAGGGCTCAACCTGGAGCTCAGTCCTGCAGCTCATGCCTGGCATAGCTGAGGTTCTGCGGTTCTCTTCTCAGGGGCAGCACAGGGCAGTGTCAGTATCATGTCAAAGGAAAC
>JAPYYD010006063.1:0-11496 GCA_028551405.1 Uromys caudimaculatus
AACAAACCAAACATTTTTGCTTCAAGAAGGCAGAACATTCATCCTGGTTTTCAAGCAAGAGAGACAGCAGATGCTTTTAAGGAGTATTCTGCCTTGCCCTGACTCTCGGAACCCCTGCCATCCACACCGCAGCTGGGCTGATGTCATGGCAGAAAGCTGCCCTAAATGCACACTGGCAGAAGGGATACAGGGCTGTCTGCTTTCACACATGCTACTACATAACACTCCCAGGTTCTGCATTGTTAAGAAGATCCTGTAAGAGGGCTTTGAGCTGGTGCTTAAATAGAGACTCATGGGCTGACCAGCCTGCATGTCTTCAGACTGGAAACAATTCACCTGTTACTTAGTTTCATGTGTATTAGAGAAATTAGAAGCACTCTCTGCAAACAGGCCAACAAATACGATTCTAAAAAGGAGCTAATGCTGTCTTAACTTGCACAGCACATTTGGCAGGTGCTTTCATGGTTTCTCTGGAAGACACAATGAAATGCTGAGAGGAATCTCCTGTGATATAAAGACAGAGGGTTCTGCATATGTTTATTGACTGTGACACAGTCTAATCAAAGAATGAACATAATTAAGTGCTGTAGCTCAAAGCGTCTTTGAAGTCAGAATTCTGCTGAATTTTTTCATTTTGTGTGATTGCTTACAGATTAGTTCTCTATTTGCTCCTAAAGAATATACTTAAACACTCGATCAATGAATAACCTACAGCAGTTTGTTGTAGATTCAATAATGGGGAATGGTGTATTGTACCAGGATAGTCAGATATACCCGTAGGGAGTGTCAGTGGTCAAAATGCTTCCATTGCCAGAAGGTAGTCTGAAAATGGTCTGGAAATTCAATACAGCATTGACCCTACATTGTAGACAGGGTCCACAGTCAGTTTCTCAACTGTATGGGAAGTTTTCAAAAGAATGATTAAAAATATACAAATTTTAAGAATATATTTCACACTCGCTTTTAGTTTGAAATAATTTTAATTGTGTCAGTTCAAACGAACTTCATCGCAAAATTCAATTGTTTTCTTATAGGCGAAGTGTTTTAAAATTTTTTAAATTTTCAAAATAATTTTATGAAATATGTAAAAGTATTAAATGACTAAAATTAAAGTTAACTAATATTTATATTTGTGTAAATATAGATGAATGTTATTTATATTACTTCCCCAAATTCTTAACACACAATAAACATTCAATTATAAGCACATAACTAGTGATAAAATTTTTAAGATGCTGATTTTTAAAATAGTTATCAGTGGATTAGAAATGATAAGGGGTAAGATTTCTAAGTAAACAAATTACAGCAGTTTACCAAATGTCATGTAAGTGTGTTTGCTTTGTATTTTATTCAGAGAAGTGCCAGCTTAGTTTTGTTAAAACACACATCAACTTCATACTGCATAGCTCTCAGGCCCTGTCATTTGTATTGTTACTCCAAATCACCTGAAGAGGACAGCTTTGATAGTCCACAGTTGGAATAAGGCTAAAAATTAGAATTCCCAGCAATAAAAAGCAACATAAATTGGAATATTCTTAGCTTGGGGAAGTAGACATTCCTTGTGACTTTTGTATTCACGGTCTCATAAATTACAAACACACATTAAAATGGTTTCATAGCTGATAAACTGTGTCCCTGACTTTGTGCATGTAAAATGATTTCATTTGAAGAATAACTACTATCATACTACTGCAGTGTTACACATATGTGCATAATTCCTGTGTAGACATGCATGCA
The DNA here is from genome assembly GCA_028551405.1 of Uromys caudimaculatus. Taxonomy (NCBI): domain Eukaryota; kingdom Metazoa; phylum Chordata; class Mammalia; order Rodentia; family Muridae; genus Uromys; species Uromys caudimaculatus. Next base: position 1,738 of record JAPYYD010006063.1, read on the forward strand.
CATTGAAAGATGTAATTTCAATGTTTCCTTTGGTGAATGAAACATGAGACATAAGTTGACTCTGTTTTGCGAAGCCAGCGCTAAGATATTGGTTTGGCAATTATGATTATTTGCTCTAATAATGTGGAAAAATCACAACCATTCTGCAATGATGCTGAGGGTGAAAGTCTTTGATGTGCTTTATACACACAGCAGCTTGCTGAATTTTATTTATTTATTTTAATTGATTAATTAGTTTTCAGACAAGTTCTAGACTCAACTCACATTTCTCAGCTCCAGATATCTGATGGCATTTTTTAAGTGCAATTTTTGTATGTTAGATTTCACTAATACCTGGGAATGGTATAAATGATAAAATTTTCCATATTGGCTGACAGGTTTGTTTTTTTGTTTTGTGATCTTCCTGTAGGAGATACTTCTTAGGGAAGCTGCATTAAGCATCATAGCTTATTAATTATTATATAAATCTACTAAGGCCTATTCATAAGATCTACATGAGAAGATAGTGCTTATCTATCTGTGGAAGGATATATTCTGATATAACATAAGTTAACTAATAGACATAGAAATGTTGTAACTTCAATATCCCATTGGGTCCCTCCCACCTCGGGCCTTTTTCTATTTTAAGATATACTATGGTATGCTATAAAATAATTTATCTGATATGAATCTGCTCAGGGACATTGTGGAGATTAGCGGTAAACACAATGATGCTTGCATATAGCAAACTCATTTGTGTTGGACATATGCAAAGTGCCAGGAACTGGGCTAGGCACCTCATTAGATGCGTGAAAGCTGCTAAGCCTATTCTGCATTCTATATTCATCACAAATATTCTAATATTTTGTGCCTTTTCATGAACGAAGGCTACATTTTCTAATTTGGCCAAACCAGCTGGGAAATTAGAATGTACCTTAAAAATAACACAAGGTACAGAACAAAATTTGCATAAGGACCAAGCTCAAGAGGGTTTAAGGACTAAAAGTACGAGGAAAAAAATTGTTTGTTGACTAGCTCATAATTGTAACCTGGTAGTAATTGTCCTAAAGCTGAATTTTCAGTTAAAATTATGCTGGCTCCAAGAGGAGAGGGCGTGACTTTATCTTGACTTTATCTTCTTTAGAGTTGTTTATCTGGCTCCAAGCACACGATAGGGGCCTGCCTGGTAAATATGAGCTACATTTATGTATAAAGAGATATATTCTTCTTCGTTTCTATCTTTGCAATGGTGTTAGTTAATTAAGCATCAATCTAAATGCCTTTTAATTGTTGTTTCTTAGTACTGGGCATTGTATTTAGGGTCTTAGTCATGCAAGTCATGTACACTAGCAAAGAGCTACACCCTTAGACTTTTCAAAGGTTTTGCTTCCAGACAGGGTCTCACTAAACTACTTAGGTAGTGTTGGAGGTAGTCCTTCTGCCTCAGCTTCTTGACGAACCTGGGATTACAGGCTTGCACCACTCAGTCTGGCTATATGGTATGATTTAAATATCAGAGCATTCAATTTCAAGTAGACAAAAATGAGTGAATTCTCTGATTACTACTTTTCCCTTCTATAACAGAAAGTAAAGATTTCGGTTCCGTAGATTGAAGATCCTCTAATCTGCCCTCCCTGCAATCTACCCAGCCTTGCAGGCTGGTTTTATTCCCAGCTCATTACTCCTACCTTGGCTGTGGACTCATACACATTTAAGGTTTTAATTTATAGATATTCATTTTAAATTCTATTGCTTTGAAACAAAGGCCATCACCATTTTTTTAATTCAAAAAGAATTTGGGTGGGACAGCAGAAATCGCCTTCTCACCTAGAAATTACTCATTTTTCTGCTTTTACTGATTGCAAAATTTGCTAAAATAAAAAATTAGAAGGAAAAAGAAAATAACCTTTTCCCTCCCAATACACTTTCTTCCCTTCTCTGAAAGTTGAAAGCATTCTGTTTTCTAGAGCTTTATAAAGTTCAACACATAAAAGGTTAGGAGCCTGCTTTTTTTCTGTCGTATACATCTTTGAAAAATTGGTTTATGAAGAGTCATACATCATGTAGCCAGACGTATGGGAATAGTTAAAGATTAAGGTAAATAGACAAATTGGACTGCTTTAAATCATTTTCCTGGTTTCAGTGTTATGAAAGAGCTCATGAACAAAAGCTGACATTAAGCAATCACAATGGGCTCTTCTATATGTTGTAGACACTGGTAAAGACTTTACTGTCAGGGAGTGCCGCATCACCAGTACGCACATCAATTTGATCGGTGTCCAGATTTCAAAAATGTTACCTTGTCAAACCTTAACCTTTCCCAAGTCTCTCATTTGTCATTGTTTTGTAGATTATATCATTTATTTTACATTACCTGTATCGGAAAGCATGAATCATGGATTATAAGATTTTTTTTATTACATATTGGTTTGTTTTTGTTTTTCAAAATAGAATTAATAGCGAGGCATTTATGTTCAAAAAGGGATAATCGAATATTTTGGAAGCAAGTTGGATTTCATATAACTTTACCTAAAGAGACCTTTTGTTTGCTTTTTGTTTTAAAAAGATTTTTCAGAACCATCAGTAGAACATTTTTAAAATAAATTCAGTAAATATATTGAACTTTTCAGGCTCTTCTGAAGCACTAAGCAGCCTGTGGAGAGACGCTGCCTGCTAGACTTGAAGGTAGGTCCCAGGAACACGCACAGCAGCATGGTCGTAAACCCTTGCTCTTCTGGAAATGGTTCAGGGATCTTTAATGTCCACACAGAAGGGGAACCATTTGCCATTTTGTGGTCTCATTTGAAAGACCCCTACATGGTAACTGCATGGAACTCACTTTATCTACTCAGAGAGGAGACAGCTTTGTAGCGCCCGTACTCGTAAATCTAAGAAATTCTGTGAATATATGCCTTCATATTCATGCAGCACAAATCCCTTCCTTAAAAATAATAAAAAAATAACAAAGTCTATGATCATCAGGTTGATGTAGATAAGACTCCATTAACTTTTCATCGTTATCACTCACAGCTGGTGTATCAAAGTGCAGGTGTCCGTGAGGTGAGCTCGCTTCCCCCGGTGTCGGTGCCAAGGCAGTTGGGGATCTTTTACATACCTCTTTGTTGGTTTGCCTTTTTTAATGTTTGTGCTTGATTTCAGAACCACTGATGGTAAAAATGTCATTTAGGATGACTGTAAGTATTGGCTCACAGTTATGCGTGCCTAACTTATCAGACATCCAGCTCACAGCGTTGTCTGCATTCTGCGGAGAATGGTAGGAAAAAGAGAAACCCCTAGGAAATATTGGCCAATGCCTTTTCAACCCTTGATCTAATTCTATGTGAGACAATGCAGACCTGTTGACTTGCCTAGATAATGACAGTTTATAAATACATAATTGTCATATTACCTTTTGATTTTTTTTTTTTTTTTTTTTTGCTAGAAAGATATATAAGAAACAATCTAGTAAACTTTGGGGACACCTCAGCATGCAGAGATAGGGACTGGTTTTTCTTCTTCTTTAGAACATTTGGTTATAAAGCAGGAAGATGTATTTTTGGTGAAATTCTAGCATTTTGGTGGGCAGCATCTCTCTCCTGGATTGGGTGGGTACCCGTAGCCACTTGGCTTTTGCTACTTCCTTTTTTATGTCTCTAAGCAGCAGACTTTCTGAGTCTGACAGCTTTGCTTCACTTGAAGACCAATTTTTCTTCCTCTTTTTTTCTCCTTAGGCCAGATGAGCTAAACAGCTTTGAAATTACAAACACTGTTTATAATTGTATAAAGTCTTAGTTTAAATTTGAGGTTTCTGATTCCTTCATTGTACAATTAGTTCACCATCCTAGGAAGATACACTCATTTAAAATGGCCTTCTCCATGCCTGTGACTCTCTACTTTGAGATTCTTCATCACAATTCAACCAAATCCATTGCATTGTGTATTTCCTTTCTTATTCTCTTAATTTTTTCCCCTTGGGGTCAGGCTTATTTTAGTCAAATGGGAGGTGTCTTTATTTGTGAAATGAAGAGAACCCAGAGAAATCAAAAGTTATAAATGCATCATTTGATGGGCTGCTCTTTGGTTGCCTTTACACTTGGTTCTTTATTAAATTGTATGATATTCATTAAACATTTGTATGCAAGATAAAGGGTTTTTTTCTTCCACTGTTACTGGAAACAATGTAAATTCCACACTCCTTGTACATTAAGGCACCAAATGGGCAATGACCTTCCTCTTTAAGATGCTGTCATTGGTTAAGATTTCCCTAGGTATTCCAGAAATTCAGACAATGAAAATATATCCCGAAATATCTATAAAATTTGACAATGTATCATTGTAGTAATACTATAATAAAATTAATGCTCTATTATAACTTTAAAAAAATTGTAGATCACTTAACAATTTTCTGGTATGGTTGGCCACAGAATGATATAAAAGCATTTCCAAGTTTAAGAGCACATTTAGGTCATTTGCAATGATAGATATACGTTTTAAAGTTCTTTAATGTTGGCTCTAAAGCAAGTGTCAATGAGCTTGAACTGCCTACAAACGACTCATCTGCCTTTCGACGATGTTGTAAAGCTGTGGGCACTAGAGGGCGCTCTTAGCACTGATACTAGCAAAAAGGCAGCCAAACTTGTTCTTTTCAATCAGTACTATCAAGATTCAAAAAGGCTTCGAATGAAACACTATATTGTTATTAGTTTGTGACATTGCTTTCTATGATTGTCATCAGCACACCTTCCAAAACAAATCTCCAAAACAGTAATTCAAGCTGAGGCTTCACGGCTTGACACTTTGTTGGTGTGATCAAGTCTCTCCCCGGCCTCTACCTTTTCATAGCCCTCCCCTCTGCATCTGCACGTGGGGGATGCCTCTTTGCAAGTGGTAAGGAAAATGGGTGCATCTGACAAGTAACATTCTTGCTTGACTATAAAGCCACATGGTCACACATGGTTTGCTTTGGTTTATTATTATTATTTTTTTTATTTAAATGTGCAGGCAGGCTGCAGTCTGTGGTGTTTGTGAGAGACCAAGAAATACTCAAGATGCTTGTAAAGGATTCTTATGTTGGAAAATGTTGTTTTGCATGAAAATGGAAGAATCTGGTCCCCTCCTCCAGCCCCGTAGTTATTTATAAAGGCGTCATTGAAAGTTGCCTTTCGTAGACCTTCCCGGCAGGCATGATCAGACTCAAGCAGGCGGCTATTTCCCTTAATTTTCCACAGCAAGCCAGTAATGCTTATGATTATTGTGAAGTCAGGAAAAGTTTAGTTTCATCAAGTGACACGTAGTGATACAATTAGTTACTTAAGCGCTTCTCCTAAAACCTTCCGCCATGGCAGCTGGTTTGTCAGCTGCAGCTAAATATTAGCATCTCATATTAAACACAGGGGTAAAGCCGCCTCTTGGAAAGCACAGCTGACAGCTCTCAACACGAGCTGAGTGATCACTCTCAATTGTAATCGATTGTGTAAGTACTGAACACAAACCCCCAGGCAATTGAAGAAAATAGGATGATGAAGGACTGCAAACTAATATGTTACACATCTTCATTGATTAGACATTGATTAACCATTATTTTCCTCAATGACAAACAGCCAGTGGTGAAGTAACTGAGGCCTGTGATTTATTTACACCTAAGACACAGATGAGTTCTTTATTCAGCTGATTGTGAGCTAATGCTGAAGCAGGAGGCAGCGACAGGCTGACAAGCCAGGCTGCTGCTTGCTTTTTCTCTCTTCTCTGTCCTCCCCGGCAGTCTTCCTAGGTTTCTGGCTTATTCCTCTTAGAAATAAATTTAACTAGATTTCAAAATGATCGGCCCAATTTTCAAAACACGGAACGTGTTCGTATGCTAGAACGGCATCGAAAGGGAAGATCATTTTATAGACTTGGTACTTACAAGCATATTGATCAGTGTTTATTGAACTTTTAATTTAATTCTCTCTTCTCTTCAGTGCCTTATTGGCAATTACATACAATTTTAGAATGAGCAGAATTAGAGTCTGTGTCTGTGGCTTAGTTTTCTTCTATGAATCCCATTGCTTTAGAACTATGTAAGTGTGTTGACATGTGACGTATGGAGGGCAACAATTTTATGATTTGAATAATCTAATTTTATGTAAAACTGAGATAGTATGGATAATCCTGGATTTATGTGAGAAAATCTTGCAGCAGAACAGCGAAACAATTTTGAATTTATTTCAGTAGATCTCATGGGAAAACTTGATCTTGACTTTCAGCACAGTGACAAAAGCAAACAGGGCACACATTAGATTATTACAAGCAATGTCAAACTATAATGAGACTGGTCATCTGTTTCTTTCTAGAGTTTTCTGTGCATTTTGAGGATTTGTGGGAAATATTATTTACAGGCAGGTAATTAAGATACACTGATATTCTGCAGCAAAATGGGCATGATAAAGGCTTCCAGTGCTCAAGAAAGCATAGTTTGCTTCTACATTGGTTTTATTGTAAATTAGCATTAATTAATATTCATTTAAATGTTACAGATGTGTGGTATAGTTAGTCTGTTAACAAAGGAGTCACTATGAGAGAGTCGTTCTGAGAAAGTAAACTGTGTCAACTAAGATTAATAACTACAATGCCTGTTTAAAAGGAGGAGAACAGTTCCTAACCGTTTCCAGGGTTATGAGTCATTTTTAACATTTATGTGATTTAGGAAAAAATAAATTAGCAAACCAGATCATTTAAATTAATATAGACAGTCAACACTACTCAGACTAATGAGTTATTAGAAATGTAATTGTGAAATTTCATTGTCTTTTACCTTTTAATGTAATCTTAACACTAGGATAATAATTGTGATCTGTTCTATGTAGGCATGAACAACTTTATAATAAAGACATGAATATAGTTTTCTTCAAGGAACTTCTGTTTGTTTCACTGAAGTGTGTGGGCCTTTGTGTACATGAATATTTATGCAGGCCTCGCAATTAAATATCTGCTGCATCGCTGAGGGCTTTAACAATGGGACGAACAGGAAACGTGTGCATTCCACTTCTTCCTTTAAAATTTTGACACCTGGCCATCTGATTTCCTTATTCAAGAAACCCAGCTGGACTTGAAAGAAAATTGATGTCTAGGTTAGCTCAGGAAGACCATCTAGAACACACATGGCTCCAACCTTTCCAAAGACACTCACCATCATCCGGGCTCACCTTTAGTTGAAAGCAAATCAGTGGGCAGACGCTAATGACAAATCGCCTGCTTGGCGTTACTTTTGAGGACTGATGTAAGTCCCCCTTAGCTCTACCCAGCGCGCAGAACTGAAGGAAGGGAGTGTTGATTGGCCAGTGGAGCATGAAGAAAGAACAAATGAAAAACCATTCCACAGCCCTGTCCCAGAGGGAGACTGGAACCCCAGAAAGAGCCTAATAGTGTACTTCCCTTGTCCATCAGCACACAGGTGAGCGCAGCTCAGCAGGGGACTGTGTGCAAATGTAAAACTCAGAAACCTGTCGTGTTACAGAGGCGCGGAGAATGTGAAGGTTTCTATAGCAAGTTCCTTTTTTGGAAATAAAAGGCATCTCCTTGCTGTTAGCTCTTTCTCTGTATGTGTGGGTTTGTATTTATGTGTTTGCATGTGTATGAGTATGTGCGTCCGTGTGTGGGCACGTGTGCATGAGAGTGTGTGCACATGCGTCCCATGTACTTCTCTGCCAAGCTTCTTCAAGCACATTTAATATCTTTAAATTTTTTAAATGAAAATGGAGCTGTCAATTTTAAACTAATTTGGATGGACAGCAATAAAATGCAAAGCTCACTTCAAATTAGAATTTTCAGTGAGGATTTCTAATGGAAAGTAATTGCTGACAATAGGAAATGACAAATTACTAATTACTTAGTTCAATTAGACTTTTGTGCCTTTGGTCCTAAGTGGCAAGCATACAGCAAATCTTGCACTTTTATAACAATTAATGACACTAAAACTATTTAAACTGCCAACAGATGTGAGTAAGGAAGACATGAATAGAAACTTACTTAATTTACATACTATCCCTATTCTATATCAAGTAAATGATGTTTGAATTTTTATGCTACAATTAAATATTATCGGCACAGTGCAGTTTTCACAGAATTTCACAGGGCAGAATATAGCTGTGCAGAAGCTGTCCAGCGTTAAGGCGCCCCCTTCCTCACCCTGGCAATATTTCTCTCCCACAGATTCTTGAAGTATAGATGTCTGCCTTCACTGTTTTTAGGCTTGGGTGTCCTTGTTAAACAGTAGGGCTTCTGTAGTTTGTTTTGTCTGTTTCTTTACTGTCTGTTTATCTTTTGCTGCCCTGTGCTCTAATTTGAACTCACATATTTTTTGTACCCTCCCATTCTTGTAGGACTAACTCAAGTGTGATTTACTGAAAATACTTGTCTAAAAGTCTGGTCCCCTTCCCGGTCTCTGTACTTATGACTCCTGGCTAGAGCAAGCGGACTACCTAGTTTGGCATTCGCAGTGTTGTTCTGGTTGGTGTTTTTGTGTGCTTGTTTTGTTTCTTTTCTTCTTCCATTTTTTGGTAATTTTGATTTTGCAAATATGGGAAGAAAAATATTCCCAGTTATATTCAGGAAGATTTTTGTTTCCTCTGCAGGTCAGAAGGTGAGCAAAATAGTGCAGATGCCTTCGGAATTCAGAAGGGGGTGGGATTCAATTAAGTTTGTGATGGTTAATTTCCCTATTAAGGCTTAAATATATTCATGCTGTTCTCAAATCATGTGAAGAAGTCTTTTTTTTTTCTTTCTGTGCGATGGAAGCAACAATGCTGATCAGTATTGATGCAAAGTCACCTGGCATCTTGTGTTTGCTGTGTATAGAAAATGCTTCTACACAATGAATCCAGCCATAAAAATAAACATAAAGGATGTAATAGGAAAACAAAACACATAACAACAATCAAGACTGGAACAATTAAGATTTTCAGATGGTCGAAAATCGGAGAAAGAACTGGGTCAAATGTAGAAATCTAAACTGGCTCTTCTGTTGCAGAATTTTCCTCTGGGAATATCTTGTTTGTAAGAGTCTCTGCAAGTCACTAAGCCTAAACAGTAGGCGCTTGAGTACCTTTCCCCATGTCTGGAAATGACCACAAATATCCCATTTAAATGAAATACACTTCTTTCTCCTAATTACAACTTTGAGATGGGATGCATTTGGAGCTACATTCTTATTGTGAGCTATGTGCAACCAGTTCTCCAGCAGACTAGTGAAAATCTAAATATGTCTTCTTTTATCATCTGGATGCTAGAAATTGGAGGAGACCCGAGACTTAAGAGAAAACAAATGACTAGTGCTTTCTCCAGGAATTTTGCTTGATGTTTGGAGGGCTTTTCCCCTGACTTCTGAGCTACTGAGTTGTTGTCTGGAAGCAACACAGTAAACTAGATACAAATAACCAGGACTGGTTTTTGGGCAAACTTCTGTTGTTTCTCCACAGCTGTAGTTTTTCTTTCTTAGGAGCCCTGTGAACTTTAAGGGCTCAGAATATAACAGAGAGCATACTAGATAATAGAGGAGAAAGGAAAAGCTTAGGCAGGGGGTAGGAGGCCTGGGCAGGGACAGAGGAAAGAAAGACTTTCACAAATCACAAGAAAAGCGGAGCTGGCATTGTGCCTAAAAAAAGATAAGGTGGAAGAGAGGCGTTAGCTAAGCTGGTCTATTTAGAACAAGAATGGATGGAAGAAAGACCCGGCCTAATTAGAAGAGAGGGAACGGAAGAAGGGTATGGGAAGAGGCATGTGGGGGGGGGGGTTGGGGGAAAG
>JAPYYD010006064.1:0-11495 GCA_028551405.1 Uromys caudimaculatus
TATCTATCTATCTATCTATCCATCTATCTATCCATCTATCTCCTATCTATCTATCTATCTATCTATCTATCCATCTATCTATCCATCTATCTATCTCCTATCTATCTATCTATCTATCTATCTATCTATCTATCTATCTCCTATCTGTCTATCTATCTACTATCTATCTACTATCTTCTATCTATCTATCTATCTATCTATCTATCTATCTATCTATCTATCTCTCCTATCTATCTATCTATCTATCTATCTATCTATCTATCTATCTATCTATCTCCTATCTGTCTGTATGCACGGGTGTATATATATACCATAAAACCAGCAGGGGAACTGTTTTGAATGAGGCATGGCCATAGAAGGGAAGAGGCAAATATACAATAATAGACACGTATGAAAATCCTCATGGCGGAGCCTATCATTGTGTAACCTAACTCAAAATACTATTTATGTATTTATTGATTGATTTATTTTTCAAGATAGAGTCTACTCTGTAGCACTGGCTGTTCTGAAATTCACTGTGTAGACGTTCACAGTCATCCTCAGCTATACAGTGAGTTCGAGGCTGGCCTGGATGGAATACAAGAGCCCTTGCCTTGAAGAGGATAGCAACTTCAACAGCAAACAGCTATGCACGGGGCCTGCTCCTTCTTCCCCCTCAGAGGCTTGTTTATTCTAGAACTTCTAAAATTTCTCTACTCACTTTCCCCTCCCAAGATGTTTTTACACAATCCACATACATAGGTACATAGATATAGAAAACAAGTGTTAAAAACAAACATTAACTGGTAATAAAACATAAAGAAACTTACTTCAAAATAATCCTTTGAACCTTGGCTGCATACTTGATCCTACACATACAGAATACATTGAATATTTTTCAGAGTAGATTGATATTTTGGTTTTATCAATGTAAGAGTACCAATTTTTCTTTTTCTTTTTCTTTTCTTTTCTTTCTTTTTTTTTTTTTTCGAGATAGGGTTTCTCTGTGTAGCCCTGGCTGTCCTGGAACTCATTCTGTAGACCAGGCTGGCCTCGAACTCAGAAATCTGCCTTCCTCTGCCTCCAAGTGCTGGGATTAAAGGCGTGCGCCACAACTGCCCGGCTAAGAGTACCAATTTTTATAGAGTGCCAATGTATATAGATTTATAGCTATAGAGCCAATTTACATAGGTTTATATATGAGAGAGGTATATTTATGGCCATTTCAGAAATTATTGCAATTCTGTACTACCTTAGTCAAAATCCATCAAACAGATTTTTTTTTTTTTTTTGGTTTTGTTTTTATTTGTGTTTTTCAAGGCAGAGTTTCTCTGTATAGTTCTGGATGTCCTGAAACTCACTCTGTAGAACAGAGTGGCCTCATACCTAGAGTTCACCTGCCTCTGCCTCCTGAAGAACACTAGGACCAAAGGTGTGAGCTGCCGCCACGCAGCTCGGTACTTATTTATATATCTCTTTGTTTATTTACGTATGAAACTCAAGTCAGCAACCAAAACAGCAAAATTTCCAATTAAACATTCTAGCACAATACAATCTAACAATATACTAATGTGATCCATGTTGGGGAATGACAGTGGGGAAATATTAAACAGCTTCGTTTTCTGTAATGAGCCCGTTCTGTTTCTATAAGAGCAGAGAACCTCGCGTGTGCAGTAAAACACTGCATTCATAACATACAGTAGTCTCAATGCCCAGATGTTCTAGCAGCAGCATTGGTGCTGTATGGTGTGCCCACACTTCCGTTATATTCAGACCCAGGGATGCAGTGAAGCCGCGTGAGGCAAGGTGGTGAGCCCAGAAACACCTCACATTCATCAGTTTGGCTTTGAGTTAACTTTGATCCCCCTTGCCTTCAGAAGTCTTTCACCGTTCCCCAACGTGGCACAACGCCATTCTGAGCTCCATTACCACATGTGGGGTTGCAAACCATATTTAAAGAACTGTGGCCTCTTACACAGCCTTGATCGCTTTAATTTCTGAAGGAAGCAAGTTTTTATAATAAAAAGTTGATTTGCCTCAGGGCTGTTAGGAAAGCTACAAGGCCCTATACTTTAGAGACAAAAAAAAGCCCCTCCTCCTGCTCTCAATAAAGTTTAAAAAGAGTGGGGGGAGGGCAGAGCTGGGGGAGGGGAGGATAAATGAAGGTACATTTGAATACAAGCCACTCCTCTTACTGGTCCCACCACTGAATGAACGCTGGGTGTCCCTGCCCTCATGGCTCCACCTTAGTCCAACATCACTGCAGTGCCTACTGAAGCTTCTTCCTCAACACCCATGTGTTGCTCAAAATTCCTTGGTATCTAAAGAACGAGGATCTGGAGACTCAGTGTGATGTAAAGGGTTCTTCACGGTCTCAGGCCTTGTGTCTCACAGCAGACCCTCTGTCCTCTGGCCACCTGTACACTTGCTATTTGCTAACACACCATCCACCCTGGTTCCTTTGCTTTCTCTTCTTCCAGGTCCCCTGCCCTGTGCCCTTCCCTCATGCCCTAGCATACCTTGGTCTTTGTGAAAGTCCTCCTGTTGTCCCCAGTGGGAGTGTCCCCAGATTCCTCTGAGGCCTGATTATTTCCAGGGCAAGTCTTGTCTCCCTCACTTTCTCCTTTGAGATCTGCTGGCGTGTGTGCTCATGTTCAGTGCTGGGCACTGCGTTCCATGCTGGGACACAATAGAGGAATGATATGGTGTCTGGTCTGAGGACCTGTAGAATGCTGAGTCTAGACACCTACAAGCAGACTGACACCTACTGCATCCAGAGATTTATACCAGCACATGACAGAGGCAGCCATGGGGCACAATGACCTGACTCACAGCACACTTTCACAATACACCCTTAAAGGATAGCAGAGAAACACATTATTTATGGTGAGCTGCTAATCTGGAAAATTCTGATGGCAAAGATCAGATTTAGTCCCTGTTCTGGGGACTAACGTGAATGTCCCTACAGCTCATAGGTTGGAATGCTTGGTCCAGCAGGTGGCGCCATTTGAGGAAGGTTATGGAACCATTTGGGTGAAGGATGGTGGTCAGACAATGGTCACTAGGCTTTTGAGGGCTATAATCTAATCCTGCTTTCTGTTCTTTCTGCTTTCTTATTCATCAGTATGTAAAAAATTGTTCTACAACTTCCCACTGCCAGACAATGGCCCCAGCAGCCATGTTACAACACCCCCCACCTCAGTTAGAAGGCAGCTCTTCCATTAACAGACAGGGACTCCAGCCACCATGTTGTAAGGTCTCACTGCTAGAAGGGGTCTCCAGGCACCATGTTGTAAGTTCCCATTGCTAGACAGAGGCTTCAGCCACAATGCTGCAAACTCCTAGTGACAGACAGAGGGCAGCCCCCCATGCCTTCCCACCATCATGGACTGTTGCTGTGAGCTAAAATAAACCTTTCCTTCCTTGTATTCTGTTCATCGTGTACTTTTTGACCGCAAGATGGAAAGAAACAAATAGTCTCCTCTAGAATTACCTCCTCTGGGGCTGGAGAGATAGCTCAGCAGTTAAGAGCACTGGCTGCTCTTCCAGAGGTCCTGAGTTCAATTCCCAGCAACCACATGGTGGCTTACAACCATCTGTAATGTGTGCTCACAGCAACAGTGTACTCACACAGAATAAATAAATCTTAAAAAAAAAAAAAAAAGCCTACATTGCCGGGCAGTGGTGGCGCACGCCTTTAATTCCAGCACTTGGGAGGCAGAGGCAGGTGGATTTCTGAGTTCGAGGCCAGCCTGGTCTACAGACTGAGTTCCAGGATAGCCAGGGCTACACAGAGAAACCCTGTCTCGAAAAAACAAAAAAATCAAAAAAAAAAAAAAAAAAGAATTACCTCCTCTGGGATAGTTCATCATATATAGGAGGTACTTTATGAGGTTCAGTTTAACAATTTCCTCTTTAATTTGTGCTGTGATTTACAGCTGTCAAACTACTTTCTGTATGCCCGTCTCATCCAGTATCTTAGGACAGTGGATCTCAAGTTAGCCTGTTTCAACTTTATTTAAATTTCATTTTCTTTATTTTTATTTGTTATGTGTATAGGCTTCTGTCTGCATGTATGTCAGTGCACCACGTGCGTGCAGTGACTGTGGAGGTGAGGAGAGAGCACTGGATAGATAAGCTGGGACTAGAGTTATAGACAGTGTGATCTGCCATGTATGTGTGGGATTTGAACCCCTGTCCTTAGGAAAAGCAGCCAGTGCCCTTAACTGTTGACCTGCCACTCCAGCCAGCCCCAGGCTTAGCTACCAGGTTCATAAAATAGAACTGGCTTTGTTCTAAACAATGAACTCAGAAGTTCATGGTAGCATCTGAATAAATTGCACTCCCAAAGTTCATTTGTAAATTGACTGTTTGGAACGCATGGTGGGCATTTCCATAGAAGCCTTGCTTTATACACAGGTGAAGCTGTCAAGGTCTCCCAAGGAGCTTGCCTTGCATGTGAGATAGCAAGGAATGTTAACACAGTGGGGAATTCCAGAAATTCCCAGAGACTACCTTCTAGGAGTAAAGCAAAGACAGTAGCTCCTGGGAGTGGGCAGGGGCCAGCTGTCACCAGGCCAGGAGACATACAGAGATAGCTGGCCTTTGAGGTCCACGGGCTGGGCGGGGCTTGTCCTTCCCCATGGAAGTTTGAGTGGTGAGGTAAGGCCAGGAGAGCTTGGGGTGGGAGTGGGGTGAGAAGAGAGGTCAAAGGAAAGGTGGCATAGGCAAGTTAGCCCAGTACGAGGCTGAGACAGGAGGATCCAGAGTTTGTAGCCAGAGAGAGAGAGAGAGAGAGAGAGAGAGAGAGAGAGAGAGAGAGACAGACCCTGGACCCTGTCTCAAAACAAAACAATCAAAATCTGAAACATTTCAAGTCAAAACTGAGCAAGGAGCAAGCAGACACGTTTTGCAGATGTGGTGGGTCATGGGTTAAATCTTGGTATTTTTCAAGCAAGGCAAGTGAAGGTTGGGACTAAGCTATTTCTGTTTTGAGGAGGGTTTTATTTTTCACTTTGTTTTTTGGTAGAACTTGGTACTGGATCTGGGCCATGTGAGTTCTAGGGTTTATTTGAACTTTATAAGTTTAATGCTTATGTCCTAGACTGTGGAGGGAAGAGATCGTATCAACCATGCAAAATGAGAAAGAAAGTAAAAACAAAAGACTTCCTGCTATTTTTGCTCTGTATACATTTACCGAACCAGCAAGTTTGAAACGCTTGCCAAGAGTGGCTGCTTCTGTTCGGCTGGAACTCGGCTTAGTTCTCTCTAGAGTCAGGATCTTGCTTTCAAAGCTTTGAGGTGTTCCTGGAAGCCACCTCCATTTGTTCCATTACTTGTTTTCTGAAATTTGCTTTATTGTTATTATTCTTTTCTTTAAACAATGACTTAAAAAAGGAAGAATTTCAGGCTGGGCAAGGTGATGCCTTTCATCATTGCACTAGGGAAAAAGAGCCAGGAGGATCTCTGAGTTTGAGACCAGCTGTGTCTACAAAGCAAGTTTCAGGACAGCCAGGACTACACAGAGAAACCCTGTCTCAAAAAAAAAATGTAAATTAAGAATTGGGTATATATATATATATATATATATATATATATATATATATATATATATATATACACACACATATTCGAACACGTGTGGTATCTTCTACTATTTGAACATGTCCCCAAATTTGATATGCTGGAAACCTGGCCCCCAAAGCAGGGGTGGCTAGGACCACATGCATCACTGGTGTAGAACTACATTTGTGGTGCTGCAAAGTAAGTCATCAGAATGTTGTCAGGTCTGTGTCACGCTGGGGGGTGGGGGCGGGCGTGCGTGCACTCCCTCCGGCTGTTTTACCTGAGTATCCAGCACAGCCCCTTGTTTCCTGAGACTGGATGTATATGAACATTACACTGTTATGTGTTTGGTTTTTTTAAAAAAAAGATATAAAGCATATTTGATATAAAACAGGTCTTTTAAAAAGGTACATACACTATATAATGATGAACTCATAATGGACTGGAAACCTGACTATCAAAGCTGAGCTCCAGAGCTGTAGGAGAAAAGAGAAATCGGTCCTTGTGATGGAGAGTGGATCAATGTTTCTTGAAGATGAGACCAAAACAGGTGACAAAACAATACATGTCAACAACATGAAAAACGTTTACAGCTCAAGGGACACTATTAAAGGAGAAGGCGGCTCGCAGAAAGATCCTATTTGCAAATCATGTATCTGAAAGAGAACTCTAACTATCAACAAGACATGATCCAATGAGTTTGCATAGACATCTCCCTGAAGAGCCAGAGTGGATGCTCAATCAACGTCAAAGTTAGCAGGAGAGTGCTGGTCAACACCCAGCGCACGGCTAGACCGAAATAGACAGTAATGAGCAGCAGCAGGTGTGTGAGACTAAGAGGCTACACTGCTAGAGGGATGTGGAATGGCTCCTCCACTAAAGGAAACAGCTTTACTTTTCTTCAAAAGCAAAACTGCCCGATGCATCCTAGTAGGACCCTGCAATTCCCTCCCTAAAGGTACCAAGAGAAACAAAACATGCTCACACAAAAGAGTGAAACCCTGAGCTGAGGTCTGTAGGAGCATTTCCCCTAATAGCCCTCCCTCAAATGGAAACAGTCCAACAGTTAAGTAAGGAATGGATAGACAGAGTATCTCTTGGATACAATAGGATACTAGTTAGTGACGAGAAAGCTAAAGCCACTGACACGTGTTATGACCTGGAACCTTTGAATTATTATGCAAACCAGACAGAAAAGGTCACTTATTGAAATGTATGACTTCATTTATATGAGATGACCAAAATATGCAAGCCCATAGAAACAGAAAGCAGATTAGTGGTGGTTTACAGTTGAGTTGAGGGGAAGGAGGAATGGGGAGGAGCTCAAACAGAGGTGTGGCTTCTTTTAGCTTGGGGGTAATGAAAAAATAGTAGTACAGTAATTCCAGCAGCCACATTAATATGAGGCATGCATAAACTACTACGTTTTTAAAGGGAAACTATATGGTGCATACTTTTAAGTTTGTATTTATTTGTGTGTGTGTGTGTGTGTCTGTCTGTCTGTCTGTCTGTCTGTGTCTGCATGTGCAGGTGCCTTTGGAGACCAGAAGAGGGCATGAGATTTACTAGTGCTTTAGTTTGGGGTTGGTGGGAGGTGTGTTATGAGCCATCCAAGGTGGTTGCTGGTCCTTTGGCAGAATAGGAAGTGCTCTCAATTGTAACCATCTCTCCAGTCCTTGGATTATATTTTAATAAAACCATTTCTGTCTTTAAAAGATTCCATATCCTATATCCACAGAGAGGAAGTTCCAAGACTGCCAGCTGCTCATGTATCCAAGGGTGATCCAATTAAGTAGCAGTCTGTTGTCAGTCACTGGGAATTTTTGGTTTATTTCTTTTCTTCTCCTCCTCAGAGGTGAGCAGCTGGAGTATAGTCTCTGGCACGGGTGAAGTATTCATTAAAATAGAAAAACCATAACATCCCACATACTGCAGAGCTGTCAGCAACACTCACACGACTTTCTTGTTTTCTGTTTTTTTTGGTTTTGTTTTTTTTTAAGGATTGCTAAATAAGTACAGATACCCAGAAGGAAGCCAGAACGTTTGTTGGAAGTTAGTGATTTCTTTCTCCAGAGGCTCTTCCTTGGTGGTCTGAAGACAATGGGTGGTCTTGGGAAGCCAGTAGGTCACGTGTCTGTTACTCCACTGTGCACAGGGTGAGTGAGGAATGCGTGAGGTAGGAGAAGACTTTAGAGTGGGTGGGCAGCCACTGCTCTGCCACAAGGGCTGTACCTCCCGCATTAGAGGACTCTGACCACCTAAGGTCAGCCGTTCCCACTGGCTTTTTCTCTTTCTTTTCCTTTTCTCTTCTCTTCTTTTCCTTTCTCTCTCTTTCCTTCCCTCCTTCTCCTTCCTTCCTTCCTTCCTTCCTTCCTTCCTTCCTTCCTTCCTTCCTTCCTTCTGTCCTTCCTTCCTTCCCTCCTTCCTTCCCTTCCTCCCTCCCTCCCTCCCTCCCTCCCTCCCTCCCTCCCTCCCTCCTTTCTTTCTTTCTTTCTTTCTTTCTTTCTTTCTTTCTTTCTTTCTTTCTTTCTTTCTTTCTTTCTTTCATCTCATACTATAGCCCAGGCTAGCCTATAATTCATTCTAGCCCAGGCTGGTCTTAACCTCACTGTGATCTTCCTGCCCCATCCTCCCAATTGCTAGGATTACAGGTGTGACAATTTTTAGCCAGATTTCCCCAGTCTTAAACATAGAAAGTGGACATCTTCTGTTTGTTAAAATCTTCATTAAAAAAAAAATTACTGGCAACCCAACTTAAAAACACTAAAATGTGGGCCAAACAAAACCTCTGTAGGCCGAGTTCCTACTACAGACTGCAGTGTGTGCGTAATGCTCTAGGTACTCTCTGCCCTGGATCTTTGGCACAATTCACATAAAAATTCCAGTTAATGTTGAGACGATGCTTGGAATCGATCTAGTTTAAGCTCCTATCCCGAACTGACTTGTCTTCTGCAACACACAGGCATTCTGAACTTAAGGATGTTGATAATTCAAACCAGAAACGTACTGTTTCTTTGTTGGAAGCAAACAACCAACCTTGTGGGCTGAGCATCCAGCTCAGGGGATGGGATGAGGCAGGTCCAGGCGCATATGAACCAGAGGAGGGGTGGAGAACCAGAGCAGGGTGGACCCAGGGTATGTGCCTAAGGACTTCCACGGCAACTAGCTTGTTTTGTTGCTCTGGAGTAATGCTCTCTATGGCTGACACTAGTATTTTTTTAAAGATACAATTTGTCAAAATGCATGAGCAAAGTGGGAGCTAAGGTTTCCAGAATTCCCTGAAGGAAATGAAATTTCTCACTGGGGAGCAGAACTCAGAAGGAGTGAAGACTGACAACAGTTGAAGTACTCCGGTAAGGAAATGCTAGTGTTTGTGGCCGAACCTCAGCGTGGCCCAGATTCCTTCTCATGAGTCAAGAGAGACTATGTGACTCATAAGCATTCAGTTCCTGGAGCTGTATGATGACTAAGAGAAATTAAATTAAAAGGATTGGGGATTTGTTTGACCTCAGAATGACGTTAACAGAATAACGAGATAACAAATATAAGTTATCTGTAATGGCAGCCAGCCGGAGACCCACGCTCCTGGAGACAGATATGGTGTGGACTTGGGGACACGATCACATCCCATTTCCCTTGTGCCCATCTTCCTAACGGAATCCTATTGATGGCTGCTAATAAGTGTCAAGGGCAACAGGTATTTCGCTGCATCCATATGGAAGGAATGCAGAAAGCAGCAGAAGGTGGAAAAGGAGAAGGAGAAATGAAAGAATCAAGCAGTCACCAGGTCTAGTTAGTCTGTCCCAGAGTCACTGAAAGTCCTGTATAATTTCCTGCAAAATGACCAGGCCTCAAACCTTTCAGTCAGGTTAAGTGGGCATGAAGACAAAAGCAAGACCCAACAAGTCCATGGGGTCGGCTTAGAGATTATGCTCTTGGTTCGTGCTATTGAGTTTTTAGTTGCTTCCTTTGGTGTGTATGTAGTACCTACACACATTTGACAGGCCCAAATAAGAATAAGGTCCAGGCAGGAACAATGACCCCTTATTAAATGTAGAGATAGTTATGAGTCACAAGAACTAAACAGAAAGCCTCAGTTCTGGTAATTAGCTTTCTTTAGTGGTTTTTGTTTTTTTTTTTGATCTTTTTGGTGGTATTTGATTTTGGTCCTTTTCTTTAATTATTCAGAACTGCCCCGAAGTATTGAAATGACAGGCTGGAACATGCTGCCTTCTGCAGGGGAGTAGAGCTACTCAGCCCTCGCCACTCTTATGAGCCAACCACTAATTTCATCCTGTCTCTCCTCTAAATGAAGTTGGAAACCATCTAAGCCTTTTGTGTGAATCCAGGGGTGCTGGAAAATAGTCTGGCAAATTCTGACAAGCATCACTTCAAGAGAACATTTATGCTTTGGCTAAGAAGCCTGAACCAAAAGCTGCTGGGTTGTCATGGCAACAGACATACACACCAGCTTCTGGTATGACACAATCTTCCCAACGGGATGAGCTGTAGAGGGTAAAGCTGGCTCATTCCTGTGCTCAGGAGGGATGGTGCTTGCGACCCCGGTGTGGCTCCATAGGGCACAGCACCCCTGGGTTAGGTTACCTATTTCTAGCTCTGTCGCTGCCACCATATTCTCATTTTCCTTTTGAGCCCTGTGAATTGATGCCAAACAACAATGTCTGACTGCAAAATAAAGATAGTTCTTATTATTATTCCTTCCCAAAATGTTTTCTGTCCATTGAAGGGGATTGTGGAGGAGCCAGAAGGAAACCCACCACAGCAGGAAGTGAAGCTGAGCACAGCTAGGAGGCCTTCCTTGGAACATATAGGTTTAAAAATGAGCAGTAAGTCCTCACCCACTCTGATAGTTCCTGAGGAACGAAGTATCAACAATGGAATGGAATTCATATGTGAAAACAACAGCGGCAACAAACCCACACAGGTGAATAATTCACGCAGAGCGGTAGCTAAATTCTTGAAGGTGAATCTTAGCAAGTTACAGCAGAGGGGAAGGCTGGAGCACGTCCCTTCCATTAGGCTTGAAATGAAACCACAGGGACCCTATTCATGAGAAGCAAAATTAGCCTCAAGTTCCATTTTTGTGACATTAGTGGTGGTGGTGAATGCTCCACAGCAAGACTTAATTGGCACTCAAACACCTGAGAGGAAAGAAGGAACATAAAGCACCTGGCTGTTAAATGACAAGGTCTTCTTGGAGCTGGGAACATTCCGTACCTGGAGATGGAGCCAGCGTCACAAGCCACCGGAAAATCAAAGTCCCATGTCTGTTGGTAACAGTGGATCCGTCCCATTTTTTTTCCCTCTCTAGACCATAAGTGTTCTCTGGTACTATTCCAGTGAGTGAGGAGTTACCACACAGCCAACTCCTCTATGAGCTCAGTGGGTTTCATCCGCCACCGATGGGCATGCAAGCACCAATAGAAAATCTAAAAGTTACCACCCTGCCCTGGGATACCCAGTCCCAGCAAGACTAAGCACATCTTCTCCCACTGAAGCCCAACCAGGCAGTCCAGTTAGGGGAAGGGGATCCAATGACAGGCAACAGAGTCAGAGACAACCCCCTGTGTAACTGTTAGGGGACCCATGAAGCCCAAGCTGCACATCTACTCCAAATGTGTAGGGGGCCTAGGTCCAGTCCCTGCATGCTCTTTGGTTGATGGTTCGGTCTCTGTGAGCCCCCATGGGCCCAGGTTAGCTGACTTTGTAGGTCTTCTTGTAGTGTCCTTGGCCCCTCGGGATCCCTCAATTCTAACCCTCGCTCTTCCACAAGCTCCGCTGGATGTTTGGCTGTGGGTCTCTGCATCTGTGCTTCCATCTGCTGCTGGATAAAGCCTCTCAGAAGACAGTTGTGCTAGGTTCCCCTTCTCCGAGAAGGGGAATGGTAATGGGAGGGATTTGTAAGGGTGGGACTGGGAGGAGAGGGGGCT
>JAPYYD010006065.1:0-11495 GCA_028551405.1 Uromys caudimaculatus
ATGTGTGTGAGTGTGTGTGTGTGTATGTGTGTGTGTGTGTATGTGTGTATGTGTGTGTGTGTGTATGTGTGTGTGTGTGTGTGTGTATGTGTGTGTGTGTATGTGTGTGAGTGTGTGTGTGTGTATGTGTGTGTGTGTGTGTATGTGTGTGTGTGTGGTGTGTATGTGTGTGTGTGTAAGCTCTTGAGCATGCTCAGATGCCACTGTACCCAACTTTTGACATAGTTCTGGGAATGAATTTAGGTTCTCACAATTGTAAGGTATGTGGTTTACTGACTGAGCCACCTCCCCAGCCTCTATGTAGCCTCTGCTAAAACAATAAGAAAAATCACCAGTGGGCAAAGATGTAGCTTCTGGGCAAGGTCCAACAAAATAATCAAGGAAAAAGGCCCCAGCATCTGTCAGAGTAGTTCTTCCTGAAAAACTGTTAAATAATCATGTGCCTCTTCTAGATTCTGACTGGCTATGCTTCTGCCATTGACAATTTCATTGGTATCAATATCTTTAGTATTTTTTTATTGTTTTTATTTAAGTTGGACAGAGTTTATTGGACTTATTCAGACATCTTAGTTTGATAAGTGTCATACACTGAGATTGCCTTCAACACAGTCCACTGGGAGGCTGTAGATTGGTTTTGCTTTTGTCTATGTTGGGGTAATGTTGTCATGGATGCCTCCCTCCCTCCCTCTCTAATCAAACAACAGAGTTACCTCCAGCACCAGATGCCAACAAAAAAGAAGGTTTTCCTTGTATCATGATCACAGACGGCTGCATCAATTTTCTTCACACGTCTTGGAAACCCGAGTGTGTAGATGGATTTGGGGTAATTGGGCAAGACAGAGTACCCCCTGATCACCCAGAAATTCTCATCTAGAGAGAGAAAGGGATTATCTTCAGATTTCTTCTGCTCTGTGTCTTACAGGGAGAAAGAGATGACTCCAGAAGTTTGAAAATAATGGGATGCTCAGTTTCTCTCAGCTCCCAGCCCAGTAATCTCATGCTGTTGTGTTTTTTTCTTGTTCTATTTCTTTTTATTTGCTAAATATAATAATCCTATAAAAGGGAACATAAAAATGAGATAGTTTGTTTTAGAAAAAAAGAATGGACTTCTATAGTTTTAAGAAACTATTTATTTTTGTGAGTGGGTGTTTTGTCTGTATGTGTGTATGTATACCACTCATGTGACTGGTATGTACACCACGCATGTGACTGGTGCCCATGGAGGCCTGAAGAGAACATTGAATTTCCTAGCATTATCATCAGCCTCCATGTGGGTGCTGGGAATTGAACCCAGGTCCTCTAGAAGAGCAGCCAGTGTTCTTAACTGCTGACCAGCTCTCAGTTTTTATAGTTTTTATCACAAAAAATCCTCTTAGTGAATTTGGGGTGATAGAAATCATCACAGCCATAAAGAGAGACCCATCTCACTGTCATTTATGAAGGGAATCTAAATTAGGGGAGTAACTCTATCACAAACTCATGATTAAGATTATATCTTACAGAAATACCCATTGTTCTTTTAGAAAAGAGGAGGAAGAGGAAATGTGACCAGCAAATTTACCTTTAAAAACAAGGACCTCATCTCTAGGGCTTTCATAGGCAGCTTGAAGATCAGCTGGCAGAGATGGCCAGAAGGAATCAATAAACTCAAACTCAGCACCAGCAATATCAGAGTAGATCCTCCATAGGTGCCTGCGTTAAACACAAAACACTTCACAGATGGTGTCCTGGTGTCTGTGCCATCAACATGTCTCAGTCTTAGGTTTATGATGTGTGTGTGGCATGCATGCATCAGTGCATGCATATTCACATATGTGGGACACACATGTGAATGCATGTGTGCACCCATGTGTGGAGGCTGCCGGTTGCCCTTGGGTGTTTTCTTTGATTATTCTCTACTTTGTTTCTTGAGGAAGAGTCTCTTGATGATGTACTGATACATGCTCAGCAGCTGGCTTTCTAGGTGGTAGAAGACCTCAATTTTAGTATATGCAGATTTCCAGGGTATAAATACTTCCAACATGGATAGTTTCAACCAGATGTGAACTGATGTACAAAATTTCCCAAAGTTTAACAATAGAATCCTGAAATCTGCTATAAATTGACTTTAGTACACTCTTGGGATTAGTGTTCATTTGACCAAGAAGTCATTGAAAATAGACTTTATATCATACTCTCTGGTAATTTAAATCTACTTTAAGTGTTTTTGTTTTGTACCATTCTGTTTTTTGAGACAGGGTTTCTCTGTGTAGCCCTGGCTGCCTTGGAACTCACTCTGTAGACCAGGCTGGCCTCAAACTCAGAGATCTGCCTGCCTCTGCATCCCAAGTTTGGGGAATAAAGGCATGTGCCACCACCACCTAGCTAAATTTGCTTTAAATATTTAAAACTAATTTACCAAACAAGTATGAAATGTGTGCATCTAGTAAATCATTTAAATAGCATACACCTTATAAAATGTGAACAGCACATGTTCTCACAGAGACCAGGGCCCCCTGTCTCTGTGAGAACCCGAGCTCCTTTGAAAAGAAAAATAAGAAATTGGAGTGACAAGGGAATATGTTTACCTGCCTTTAAAGAACATGACTTCCCTGCGGAAGGTAGTGATTGCATCAAAAGTCAAGCTGGGGTCGCAGGCGTAGGGTTCAGGGTTTCCATTTGACCTGGTGGATACCTTAGGTGGACTTCCTTCAGTGAGAAAAGAAAGAGTATTCAGAAGGTACAGGAACTATGTCCTCACCAGGGTCTTACCTAAGTATGTTTGCTTCACAGTGATAGTTCAGGAAGCAGCCCTCTCAATTTCCTCTCTGCCAAGCTTTCTGCTTGGTTACCATACATGCAGCTCCATGATGCTACTCACCATAGATGGACTGGATCCCATCAATATCATCCTGAGAAAGTGGGTATTTGTTAGGATCCAGGGAGACATAATTAGGGAACATCAAAGCTGTTTGATCATTGGAGTGGGAGAGCCCCAGAGAGTGACCAAATTCATGAGCAGCCACAAGAAACAAGTTGAACCCTTGATGAAGGCAGAAAACATGACTGTGAGTTGATGAAGAAACTTAACCCAGAAGGCTTGAGACTACTTAATCAGAAATGTATAGTATTATTTAGCTGGCATGGTAGTACACACTTTTATTTCCAGGATCGAGGAGGCAGAGGCAGGCAAAGCTCTTTGAGTTCAAGGCCAGCCTGGTCTACATTTGTTCTAGGCCAGCCAAGTTTACATGATGAGACCTTGTCTTAGAAACAAAACAATAGACAAACAGGAGAAATGGGTGTGTTATTTTAAGAAATGGAGCTGCCTGTGTTGGGGATGCTTGACTGTCTATGATCATTCTTACGCTCTTCTGTGACCCTCCACCAACTGGACAATAAAGCTCCTTCCCCTAGCCCTAAACAATCTAGCTCTTTCCTTTTTTAAGCCATAGGTATCTTTGCACAGCCATCTGGTCTTTCTTCCCAGTCTTGTGCTCTCTCTCATGTACCTTGAGCTGGCCACTTCAAAACACTTTTATTTCTTATCCGTACTAAGTTCTTCCCATACCCGTCTTTAGACTTCCTTTCCTTTTATTTTTTGCTTTTGGGAGGGGGTCACATTTATCTCAGGTTGGCCTCAAATCCACTGTATAGCTGAGGATGATCTTCACCTCCCTATCCTTCAGCCTTGTCCCCCAGGTGGTGGTATTACAAGGGTGCACTACCACACCCAGTTTATTCCCTCCTGGGGATTGAACTCAGAGCCTTATGCACACCATGAAAAACTCTTTCAATTGAGCTTTATCTCTGGCCCACTGGATTCATTTCTCCTGCTCATTCAGGGTATGCTCTCTACAGCTCTCTTCCACTCCAAAGCGATATAATACAATAGACAGAGAGCTACAAGGACAGATGGCAATGCTTTGAGCTACTGGCCTGTGCAGAGCTTAGTTGAAGGTTATATTGATCTTATTCCTTGGAAAGCAACCTTGATAAACTTTGATTCCAACTTTGGTCTGTTTAAGAATTCATCTCTCACACACTCTTCAGTAGAGGTCTTGAAGCAATGCACAGAACAGCAATTAACACTAATTGGCTAAGAAGAGTCAGAAGGAGAAATCTTCCATTTCTGCTTCTGGATATGAAAGTGAAGCCTGTTGAAGAAAGTTACCAATCCTGAGTGTAAGTGCTTAGGCCACTTCTTACAATTGATTTAGCACATACACGCTGGCTTTGGACCGAGACGGGAACCCAGGAAATAGTGATGGAAGATACACATAGAAGTGGTCACCCCACCTCTCAGTGCAATGTTTCTGAGTGCAATGTTCCCCCTTCATCACCGTCTGTAATGCTAACTCATGTGGTACTGGCTCATCCCAGATTCCCACTGCTGTCTGAGGCTCAACCAGCACTGACCTCTTCTCAGTAGCACTTGGGAAAAAAAGAGCTTCCTGTGATCCGGTGGGTAGAGCAATCAGAGTGTGTCTGCAGGAACTAAAACTGACCCAAGCAG
The DNA here is from genome assembly GCA_028551405.1 of Uromys caudimaculatus. Lineage (NCBI taxonomy): Eukaryota > Metazoa > Chordata > Mammalia > Rodentia > Muridae > Uromys > Uromys caudimaculatus. Next base: position 4,496 of record JAPYYD010006065.1, read on the forward strand.
AGTATTTGGACCAAGGAGTCAGGAATGGTCTGCAATCTTGTATGCTGTCCATCAGGAAGGCCAAGATCTATACTTCCCTGACATCGGGAAAGTCATGACCTATACTTCCCTGAGATCTTAGAGGCCATGACCTATATAGTTCCCTGGCATCAAGAAGGCCATGACTTATACTGCCCTGGGATCATGGAGGCCAGACCTCCACTCCAAATTGTTGAGTTAGTGACAGAGACAAAGGATAGTGAGAGGCAAAGGTTACTGAGTCTTCTCCTTTGCTTAATAAAAAGAGCATTACTATAGTGAAGATTGGTTAGCATTTAAGGGTACCAGCTGCTGTTCCAAAGGATACAGTTAAGTTCCCAGGACTCACAAACTCTTATTCCAGGGCATCTGATGTCCTCTTCTGGCCTCTAAAGTCATCAAGCATACATGTGGTACACAGGCATACATGCAAGCAAAATACCCATTCATATATAAACTCAAACAAAACATGTTCAGTGCTATTCAGGCCCATCAAAGAAATAACATCAACTTAGTTGCCTTAAAGGATTAGATCGAGTATAAGAACGAGGGTCTAATCCCTTTGCAAGTGGTTAGTAGAGAAAGTCTATGCTTTCAAATTGATCTTTATGGGCCATAAACTCACAAAGTATTCCTTAACCCCACATTTAAAACCACCAGCCCTCTTAAGTCTTCTTTCAGTCTTCACATTACAGATGACTACAGCCATTGATTCAGTGGGCAGCCTTGTGCTGAGTGTGGGGGTTAAAGCACCACACAGGTTTACAGAAGCTGCAAGGTTGGAACTTTTGAGCACACCTCTGGGGTTCATATAACATGCTGTGCTTTGTGTACACAGTGGACCGGCAAGCACTTTGGAAATTTACAGCACTATGTTAATGAGTATGTGGGCAAATGGCAAACACTGTTCTCAGACCAGGACAATTAACATGTGAGAGCTCTGTATGAAGACTACCCGAGCACAACCACTGTTAATGGTTGTTAGTCACCCTACTAGTGTGATCTGAGAATATAGAACATTATGTGAGAAATTAGGGAATTTGGATGTGAAAGGCAAATAACTATACGGTGATTCTTTCCAGATGACTTTTTAGATAAATGTAATTTTCACACAGAGAAAGTTAGCCTCACCTTCCCCATCCCTGGCTGTCCATGTTTCATCTTCGTCAAAGTGGGTGTCACCACCTAGGCCCAGACCAGGAGGAAAGGCGTGGCCAAGGACTCCCAGAGGACCATCAAAGTGACGAGGACACCAGCCATGGACTGAGAGACAGTTGATGGGGAGAAAGGTCAGCTCCCTGTGATCTTAGAAGAAGCTACTCCCCTCATCTGTCCACTGCAAGCCTTACCTCCTCTCCTGAATGCTATCATTATATCTGCAACCCCCGTGGATATCCTGGTGAAAATCAGTGGAGTGACCTTGCTCCAAACTTGTAGAGCTTTCTGAATAGCCTCATCCACAGCAGCTGGTGTCATATCAGGAGTGTAGTTCATTATTCTGAAAAATAGGCGACATTACAGGACCTGTGGATATGGTCGTTTACTAGTCATGGGCTGTAGTGATTGATAGCATTGTGGTGTTCTCCAGCTTTGTTTAAATGAGACAGTTTTACATAACACAACTCGGGCTTTCCTTTCCTGCGCTGCAGTAACACTTTGGCCGAATGCGACTTACAGGAGGAAAGGGTTTGTTTACACTTCCAGGTCACAGTTCATTAGTGAGGGGCTGGGGCAGGAACCTGCAGCACAATGGAAGAACACTGCTTGTTGGCTTAGGCTCAGGCTATGCCTAGCTAGTTCTCACGTATGTGTGTGCCCCTGAGTGTTTGTATGTGTACTCCATGTGTGTAGGACCTGCAGAAGTCAGAAGAGGGTGTGCAATTCTTTTGCACTGGAGGGCCATGTGGTTGTAAGTTGTCATGTGAGTACTGGGAATCCAACTTGGGTCCTCAGCAAGACTGTAAAAGTTCTTATCTGATAAGTTATTTCTTTAACCCCTTAGCTAATTTTCTTTTTGACTTTTTTCATTAAATCTCTCGTAGCTCCTTATTCTTAAATAGCTGAATATACATTGTTATACTGGGATCCAGCTAAGATATAAGATTTGATAGCTCTAAAACACACACACACACACCTCAAACACCTCCCTACACATGCATGCATGCACATGTCCCTCCTCCCCACCCAACATCCTTCCCACCTTTCTGCACACCTCATCATGTCTCCAGGGCAGTGCTTCCTGTCCTGAGCTCACATGGGGGAGGAGAGCCTAGAGATTGGAATCTATCTGCTGGAGCCAGTCTCCTCTGCAGCACTAGCTACAGGCAATAGCCTTTCAATTCAGTTTCTCTGTGGTTGAGATGGCAGTTGTAATGTTGCCCGCAGCATAGGTCTAATATGGGGGTGGGATACATAGAACCCACTATAGCATGCTCTTTGGATGTGTCAGTTAGATAAGCCATCATTGTGGTTGCTTCTTGGAGATTAATTATTAATTATTACCTGTATGTAAGGTTATATTTTCTCCACCCAGGGAGTGTGTAGCCATAATGACCTACGTCCGGCACCCCACACCTAGGCACCTTCATGATCTCAAGAGTGTCTGAATCCAGTTTTCCGGTAACTGTCAATCCAAAAAAGGCCTGCATTTCCCGAAGTTTTCCATCTAAGAGACTCCTGTTCTTGCTTTGGACAAGATGACTCCCTTCTATTTCAAGAGAGTAGAACTGGTTGAGATATGCCTGTCAGGAAAGACAAAAAAGACACAGGCTACAGGAGAGCAAATATAATCCTCAAGTGAAGCAAAGTGGCCTGAAGTCTCCTTTGGCAGCAGGAAAGATAAGAAGGAAATAAACTGCAAGGGGATGAGAAAGGGAAGTGCTGCAGCAGAGGAAGGAGTCCCCCATCTGTCCTTTGATGCCAGCTATCAGTTGGTTTATAAGTGGCTAGAATTAGCCAAACCACACATCCATACAACAACTAAGGGCAGCCACTTAGCTTGTTAGGTGCAGACAAGGTCTACACATTCTTACTGTTCCTTTCATCTTGATATGCTCTTGAAGTTCTAGGAGACATCAGAGATGATTATCTATTTTGCAAACTTATTCGATTTAACCTTAGAGTTAGACACATGGAAAGGATCTCATTCTTCTGAGAAACTCTGGGACTCTGCAGGAATGTACTGTCTTGGAAGGTCCTGAGAGAAGCTATAAAAGGCACATTTTATTGCTTGTTGCTTTTAGCATGCACTGAGATCCTACCTGGGCCAGTAGATTGTTCTCCTCATTTTTGTCCTTTCTGTCTGGAGGAAACGCAGAGGAAAGTGTTAAAAAATTAACAATCAGAGGCAGGAGGCGCTTCATTCCTGTGTCTTCAGTTAAAGCTTGTTCCTGTTTACATGGCATTTAGAAAGTTGACAGTGAGACGTGGCATGAGGTAATCACTTAATTAATAACAGCAAAGCACACTTGCCATGAAGTGTCTCATGACTTCTTCCCCTTAGATAAACTTGAATTTGCAACCAGAGTCGGTGATTGTTTATCTAGCAGATTGGTCACTTTCAAGCGCTCACAATAGCAAGGCTCCCAAGTTAGTCTTCTCAAAACTGGTAGTTTTCAACATATAATGTCATGAATTTTGAGATAATTTTCTTTGGCAGGAAACACTAGCATATCTTAGTAGTGTGATGGGAAGAGACAATAAAGTTGGATATTAGTTTAAGTTAAGTACTGTGCTACCGCGGCCTGACTTCTATGTGAGTCCTGGAGATCCTAACTCCATCCTTGCACAGGAAGCTACTGAACAACCTCCCAGCTTCTGTATCTTTAATTGTTAGGAGTACTGACTAGTTAAATCTGAGTAATTGTTTGTTATTATACTTATTATAGTATTGTATTTGAATGGTTTTTTGTAATGTCTTTTTATGGTGATGATGTTAAGTATTCTTTTTTAAAATTATGTTTGTTTTTTATATCCTGACCAGTTTCCTCTCCCTCATCCCTTCCAGTCCCTCCCCCACCTCTCTTCTCTCCCTGATATGTTAAACATTCTTATATTGACTATTTTTTTTCCTACCAGAATTGTCTCTGGTTTCTCAGACTTTCTTGTTTGGTCTCTGTTTATCACATTGCCAACTTTCAAATGTTTGGTGACTCTATGTTGTGTAATCTGCTTGAAACTTCTGGGAAAGAAAGGTATCTAGAAGCTGTTAATACCCAAGGATGGGTCTGGGGAGTTGGAGACCTTCCTTACAGGAGGCAGGGTGTGTCCCAGGCTTCCATGGGCTGTGACGAGATTTAATTGAACACAAGAGGAAAATGCACAATAGCAGATAGTTAATAAAACTAAAACTGATGTTTTCATCATGTAAGAGCAACCAAGGTTTGGTCTGTGGCTTCTAGAATGAATCACCTCACATCATCAGGGGCTACGTGGTTTCTCAAGAGATGGCCATTGCACCTACATTGCAGGCAGCACAAAACAAGGAAGGAAGAGAAATACAATTCTTAATATCCTTTGAGGAACCCCACCCAATAGTTAGCTTACAAATTTTGGGTGAGAATTAGGTACATGCCACACCTGTCTGCAGGGATGCTGTAAAGTCTTGGTTGTGCACAATGATAAACTGAACCTGAACTGCAAAAGAAGCAGAGAATATCGGGGTAGCCACACTGAGGCTTCTGCAGGGTCAGCATCTGTAGACCTGCTTTTCCCAGACTGCTAGGTTTCTCCAGAGCAGATCCCCCCAGGTTCCTACAGTGCCAAGCTCGAGATGCAAATCTGGTAGAAGACATCTTTGACGCCCCAAGCTACTTCCTTCAGCACACCTCTGATTTGTGCAACTTGCCTTCTTGTGAGAAACTATGAATGTTTCTGCACTGGGATGGCACGGAGTTATAGCTTAGAAGTTTAAGAATTAAACACCCCAGAAATAATTCTCTCTCATTAGGGCCTGAGAAATGGTGAAGAATTTTCCCATCTCCAGTACAAAGTGTCCTGTGGGATTCTCAGTAGGGGGAGGCACAGGCCAGATCTGTGTAGCAGAGGCCTTGGTGACACATACTGAGCTATATCAGCTCTCCCTCCCTTTCCTTCTCCCTATAGAGAGTGCACCTGGAACCATGCTGCCCTCTCAAAAACAATTGCATTAGAGTCTTTACTTAGGGTCTACTTTCAAATAAACTCAAAATAAGTGCAGAGAAGTCTTGTCCTTTGAAATAAAATCTTAGCTTCTTGTATCTCTGTGCTCACATAAATGTGATGGCTAGAAAATGTGACTTCAAAGTATGGTTAACAAAACAGTAGGAACTAAGCTCTCATCTCAAAATGTAAAGATGACATTTGGGTCAGTAAACTCACATGAGCAGCTCACAGAAATAGCTTGCATTTATATCTTTAAAAACTGTCATACCAGGAAGTTTTAGAAATATGGCATTTGAAATTGATTGTGACTGACAGCCGGGTAGGTAGCTGTGCTTACTGGTTTGGCATCTCAAAGGAGAGATCAGGGAGGGCATCTAGGAGGTGGCCTCTCCTGTTACTGTTCTGGGAAGTGCCTCCTGGTCCCCAGCAGGCCTTTGATTTGGTTTTGTGTTAGTTTCTTTTCTTTCTTTTTTAATTATTTATTTTATTTATTTACATCTCAAATGTTGCCCCCTCCTTGTCTTGCTTCCCTTCCACTCTGACAGGGTGCCCCCACCCAGGTATCTCCCCTCTACCCTGAGGCATCAAGCGTCTACAGGATTAGGCTCATTCTTTCCCACTGAGGCTAGCCCTCTACTATATAAGTGCCTGGGGTGAGGTATCAATGCACCCTGAATGAACTTGATGGTGGCGTTTGTTGTTGTTGTTGTTACTGTTGTGTTTTGTTTTTGATTTTTAAATCCCACTGCCAGGAATCGAACCCAGGGCCTCACACATGCTAGGTAAGTACTGTTCTTCGCAGCAGTACCACCCAGTGGTCTTAAGGGCTGTATGGTGTCAGCTTTCTATTGCTTCTCTAACAAAGAATACATTTCAATAGAGTAGAATAACAACTTTATTTTTTCACAAAAGCCAGAAATCCCACATCAGCAAGTGTCTCAGTTCTGGAATCTGCTTGCAGAAGGAATGGTCCATTTTTTAACCCTTTCTTAGCTGCCTGTGGCTGGGAAGTTATTGGCAAATAGCCTTAGAGGTGCATCACTCCAGTCTCTGGTTCTCTTCGCTGGGTCTCTTCTACTGTGTGCCTGAGCCTCTGTGGATTCTCCCCAAATCTCCTCAGAATAAAATATGTTAGTCAAACACTTTATCTCTGAGTGACATCTGCATCTCTTGCTTCTTTTTATAAGAACATATGTATGGGCTTAGGTTAGGGCTCATCCTAATCCTGTTTAAAGCTATCTTGTCATTTACACATAATTCATTATATCTTCAAAGACTCTGGTTCCATATAAACAGCTGGGGTTAAGATTTCAATGTTTTTTTTTTCCTGGCATGTGGAAGGGCATGACTCAACCCATAATACATATTTTTCATATTTTTTCAAGGGAGGAAATAACAGCACTTTTTTTGTACAGATGAGGAAATAATCTCTATGTGTTTATAATCCTCATGCATAGTGAAAATCCAATTCTAGATTCCCTGTTTGAAGAGATTTAGGAACATTTGAAGCTAGATAAGCAAGTAATAAAACAGGAGGTTTAGAAGGCAGAAGAGCAGGTAATGAAGTAGTGAGGATTAAGGCAACGAACAGCTTGCTCTCTCTGTGATGCATTCATTAACCCGGGATGGAATGTGCAGAAGGAGTCAGCTGTGGCCGAGGATGGAAGATCACAAACCGGTTCTTCAAGGAAGGCTGCAGCATTGGGTAGGGCTGAGCAGGACACTGAGCAGGACCCTAGGATGAAGCTACGAAGGAACGGAGCTTCCCTTTTGTATTCATAGGGTGGACTCCACATTTGACTTTGCTCAACTCTATGAGCAGTTAAGCCATAAATTGCTT
>JAPYYD010006066.1:0-11492 GCA_028551405.1 Uromys caudimaculatus
GAGAGGATTTTCTCCCGGAGCTGCTTGTCTATGGAATCCTAGTGTCCCAGGCAGAAGTTTCCTGCCACAGCCGCCCGCTTTTGGGATCCAGGGGGTTTTCTAGGCCCGCCTACCTCGGTCCCCGTGTCTCGCGGGTTCGGGGCAGTACCTGGTGAGCTGTGGGGCGTGTCTTTGGCCCTCTCCTGGCTCTTGTGATCTGAGTGGGATCTTTGTCCCGGCGCTGATTAGCTGTGGAGCCCTGTGGCCCAAGCTGAGGTTTCCGGCCGTCGCCAGAAGCTGCTGACCGACAGTCTCTGTGGCCAGCATAAAGCGGGCGGAGTCAGTGAGCTCTGGGGACGCGTTGCCCCTGCTAGGGGCTTTTCTGCATTCCTGGGAGAGAGGATTTTCTCCCGGAGCTGCTTGTCTATGGAATCCTAGTGTCCCAGGCAGAAGTTTCCTGCCACAGCCGCCCGCTTTTGGGATCCTGGGGGGTTTCTAGGCCCGCCTACCTCGGTCCCTCCACTGTCAAATTTCTTGTTGAAAGAAATGAATCTCTATTAACCTTACACCAAACCACCTGTTAAAAAACAGAGGAAGCCAGGTATGGTGGTGCACACCTTTAGTCCTAGCACTCAGAGGTAGAGGCAGGCAGATTTCTTTGAGTTTGAAGCCAGGCAGATCTACATAAAGACCATGCCTTGAACTAAAGCATGAAAAAAAAGCATAGTGGTAGAGTGCATGTCTGGCATGTATGAGTCCTAGGTTTAATTCCCAAGACAACAATACATAATAAAATAATGAGATAAATGGAATGACAGGGCTGGAGAGATGGCTCAGTAGTTACGAGTGCATTCTGCTCTTGCAGAGGCCTCTCATACCCATGCCCACACACAGACACAAACGGATCATAATTAAAAAGTAAAATTTTAAATAAAGAAATAGGATGAGATCAATTTTTCATTATTCCTTCTTGAATTCTTCATGACTATTGGAATGATCAAATATTCAATCTCTTTTAGTAGCTCACTCAGGCAAGGATACTTTTCTATGTTCATCCAGAATGTAAAAGCTGACACATTAATGAAAACTCTATTTCACTCAGGGAAAGAGAAGCATCAGAACAAAGAATGGCTTTTAATAAAAAGCAAGACTTTGAGTAAGAATATTTTATAAAAGATTAATTTGTGTAACAGGACAACAAATGAGAATTTATTTTGTATCGCCCCAATTCCAATAAAGTCTCAAAGCTGAGTTTCACATGTATTGAGGTCCAGACCCCTACATTTTAAAGAGCAGAGTTACAACATCTTCACAGAAACTTTTTGGGTGTCCTCAGGTGACTATTAGAAGTCTGTTAAACACCTTTAGCCTGCATACAAAGAAAAGAGAATTATGAAGAGAGGTAACCTTAATGAGTGCAAATGTCCTGGACTGAATTAAAACAGGAAAGTGGGAAAGTCAGCTGAGTGCCTGCATTTCCTTGTCATGTATCCTCATCTACCCAGATTTAAGCAGCAGCCTCTCACTCCTGCACACATACGCCATGCCTGTCATAATGGACCGTAACATCAAATTGTGAACTAAAAGAGAACGCTCTACCTTAAGTTGCTTCTAGTTGGGTATTAGGTCTTAGGGATGAGAAATTAGCTAATACAGTATACCAGGAGCCACTTCTGACTAACCTTAGCTTTGTACCCTATGGGCCAAGTAGGCTCAGTCACTCCAGAGACTCTCCAGATTCTACAGTGTAGGATGGCTGAAGTCAAAGTCAAGGGTTCTCTGTTCAACAGTGTGGGGTGAGAGAGAGAGAGAGAGAGCGTGAGAGCTCTGAGATCTGTTATTGGAGGATCTGTCTCAATGCTTTCTTACCCTTGTCCTATAGGAGGAAGGATGCTGTGGAAATTATACAATAAACCCAAGCTTTAGAGTTCTCTGTCCTGTTAGGAAAAAGCCAGGTGGCTTACTGAGGAGTTTCAAGCAATGTCATAGTTACTTTTCTATTGCTGTGATAAAATGCCACAGCTAAGACAACTTATAAAAGAAAGTTTCAGAAGGTCAGAGTCTGTGCTGGCAGAGCAAATGAATGGCAGCTGAGAGCTCACATCTTAATCAGCATGAAGGAGGTCAAGGAAAAGGCACTAAGTCTTTTGAAACCTCAAAGCTTTCTCTGGGCTGGAGAAATGACTCAGTGGTTAGGAGCACTGACTGCTCTTCCAGAGGTCTTGAGTTCATATTCCTACCAACCACATAACCATTATAGATGGCTCACAACCATCTATAATGATATCTGATGCCCCCTTCTGGTGTGTCTGAAGAGAGAGACAGTGTACTCACATACATAAAATAAATGAATAAATCTTTAAAAGAGGGGGGAGGGGGAGGGGGAAGGGGAGGGGGTAAAGGAAGAAGGGGGACAGGGGGGAGAGGGGAGAGAGGGGGAGAGGGGGAAAGGGGGAGAGGAGGGAGAGAGGGGAGGGAGGGGGAGATACATCCCCTCTAACAAGAGTTTAACCTCCTAATCCTTCCCAAACAGTTCCACCAACTGGAAGCCAAGTATTCAAACACACACATACTATGGGGGGGCAGTATTATTCAAATCACTTACTTACTAATCTCTAGTCCACAGCTATCAGTTTCCAAAGCTGAACAATGATCCTTTACCTAAACTTTCCAAGTATTGGCATCTAGCCCATCCCCAAGTAGTATATGCACCATGAAGTCACCTCTCAACCAGGGGCTGTGCCAATTAATTTTAGACTTATTGTGTAGGACCGTGAAAGGCAACCTGGTTTCTGGTTGAGCTAAGGTTGGAAACCCCGGTACCCTGCAAGGGATAACCCTGCAAGGGTTGGTAGATGTTTTGCCATGTTTCTAGACACCAGGCTCCTGACACGAGGCCACAGCCCTACATAATTTTGTGGCCATAGTCACATAAGGGCAACACTCCAAGCCCCTCCACAGGTAGAGGACTGACCACAGGTCATGTAGCCTCAAGACAGATCTCCATTTTAATGAGGCACCTAAAGGCCTGGAGGCTTAGCCAGTAAACTTCCCTTCCCAGACACTCTTCCCTGCAAAAGGTATTTAACCTCAGGCCGCCCTGAGAAAGTGGGGTATGGCTTTATTCATCTATTCTTCACCATAATAATAAATGCCTTAAAACCATGGACTGCCTCTTTTCATTGGGATCCGCCATGGAGAGCCATGGAGAAGGCCTTTGTCTAAAGAGCCAGCCATCTAACCTCCCATGGAAGGCTTCTCAGTGCTCCCCCCCCCCCACCACGACCACCAACCCAAACCAGCCGCCCACCTAAAAGCCAAGGACTCTCTCCTCTCCGCGGGACCCAGACAGAGCTCTCCTCCCTTTCTCCTTCAGCTACACAGGCTACATCCAGCCCGCGGGCCCCCACTCTGTTCTCAGCTCTTCTGCAGCATCCAGAGGCACCTGGGTATCCAAGAGCCTGAGAACCAGATGGCCCTGACCTCCCTGCAGGTCGGGGGACCCCAGAGCCAGCTCCAGCATCCCTGCTCAGACTGTGCTCCCCCACCCCCAGCCTTCTGCAGCTTCCCCATAGTCTGACACCTGCCTGGCGCTGGTGTGGGGTAAGCGCAGATGCTGGACACCCCATAACCCAACATGATTGTTCCTTATCATCAGGCCCAGAGAGTAGCTCAGTCTTAAACAACAGGCTCCCTCCCAAATGGGGCTGAGCCATGCATGTAAGTACCAAAATAAACCTCCCTTCCCAGCTGTCCATCTTTGAGGACCTGCTGCCTGACCAGAATTCCCAACAGGATTCAAACTTTACCAGAACGGTGAGCTTTCTCCGTGGGTAGGCTTGCCATCCTTTTCACTGGGGCCCTTGGTTTACCTTTTACTGGAAACATCATCATCCTCTGCCACCAAACGGAAGTAGAGGCTGGGGCTAGGTGCCACTTGCTGGGCTTCTCAGGGTTGCCTGTTTATCTCCAGTGACCCTCCTTGTGAATTAAATATTCTTTGACTCTTTCTCACTTTGGAAGAGTTCATTCTTTGTTATCCTAACTTTTATTCACCATATCACAGCACAGATAGTTTGTAATCTGCTGTTTGACTCAGGAACTTGACCTTGTCCAAGTTTTATACTGTGCTATAAACTAGGTATAATTGTGAAACTTTCAAATAGAAATTTTATGTTCTATGATGTCGTTTTTATAACCAAAAATGAAGCAAATAAAGCATGACGCTGTTGGAATACAAAACAGTGATGTGGGCACTTTTGAAAATGGTAAATTTCATGGAGGAAGATGAACATGGTTTGCTTTGGTAGTTTCAGGTCTAAGGTCAGGCTGACAGTTCTTTTTATTAAGGTTTTCCTGCAATAACCCCACTGTGTTTGAGGTAGCCAGTGTAAGTAGGGAGTCAAACTTCGACTTTTATTTCTTCTCTTACACACTAGATAACTAGTTAATTAGTAGGTAAACAAGCAAATAAGTAATCAAAAAACAAACAAAAAACAAAACAAGCAAACAAAAAACAAGCTCTATGGAGCCAGTAGAGGGAACTAAAGAAGAATCTAGACAAAAAGAATCTGACATAGCAGAAGGACACAGGAGATAGGTATTCACATTAGAGACAACATTTTAACAAACTTAGTCAAATGAAGCAATTTGCTTTTGTATTACAACATATGAACCAGGCTGTATCTTATCTAAAAATAGTGAGGTGCTAGGGAGGTCAGAACCGAGGCCTTTATAAAGCTCGAGTGTGATCAAGGAAACAGAGCAATAGAAATGTCTCTCTGAGGGATTGCAGGTCCAGACAAAGGCAGGAAGGTGGACAGTGGGATGAACTGAGTCACATGAATTTCTTGGCTCTCCAGTCTATACACTAGTTATATTTACCCTATGTTGTGACCTAGTAAATGTGCAATAACTTTGTACTTTAAAAATGGACATGCCTTGGGGCTGGAGAGATGGCTCAGCGGTTAAGAGCATTGACTGCTCTTCCAAAGGTCCTGAGTTCGGATCCCAGCAACCACATGGTGGCTCACAACCATCCATAATGAGATCTGACACCCTCTTCTGGGGTGTCTGAAGACAGCTACAGTGTATTTACATATAATAATAAATAAATCTTTTAAAAAAATGGACATGCCTTAATTTAAAAACACTGGATGTGACAGAGAGCAATAAAGCAAACATGTGCTATTGGAAAAATGAAGCCACTGGATGCCAGTTGTCCTTCAGTTTCAAAGAAAGAAAACTCTGGTATCTGCAAAGGAACTAGAGCAAAGTACAATAAAGTATGCTTGTACGAAAGATAGAGGGGTCGACACCAGGTACCCTTCCATGTAAGAGCAGCAGCACAGAAGACGCCACTTCCTGCTGGATGAAACTGGCCTACTTAGACATTTGGCTCTCATCCTCCTTTGATTTCTCAGTAGCCCAGACAAACAGTTTCCATGTGGTAACTTGGAGTTTAGGGATGAGACCTTTGGACTGGCAGCTTATGCTTACAGTGAACAGACGGCATTAAAAACAAAGATAAAACAGGCTGTGAAGAATAAGATTAGAAAATGACTGAAAGAGCATGAGGGGAGGAAAATAGGGGACATATACAGAAGGAATTTTGTTCAGCTATAAAGAAAGTTGAGATCATGGCATGCAAGAAAATAGATGCAAGTGGAGGTCATGACATTAAATGACACAGAAACAGAAAGACAAACCACATTTCTTCTATGGGCAGACACTAGATTTATATCTTCATGAATGTGTGCATATGTGTGCACGTGTGTCCGTGTGTCCGTGTGTGTGTGTGTGTGTGTGTGTGTGTGTGTGGTCATAAAAATAGAAGGGGCTATGAGAGAGGCAGAAGATATCTTAAGGAAGAGGGAAGGTGTGGGAACACCTGTGACATGGAAGCAAAAGGCACATATATTTGAGTAAAGGGAGGAGACCAGCAAGAGGAGGACAGGGAGGAAGGATGAATTAAAATACCACCCTCCACCACCACCACCACATCACCATCAAATACATTACTTTGGATGTTAACTTAACATAATTTTCTTAAAAAGAGTGTAAGATTGTAGACCAATTAAAACTAGACAGAGGGCAAGAAGGTAAAGTGGCCCCAAGGTACCCAGTGTGCAATGTTTCTGGTGCGGCTTCGAGTTATGATTATGGAGACACTAAAACAGCGAGCTGGGAATAGAGTTATGGCACTTGTGTGACAAAGAGTATTGTTGAGCTAGCAACTCAAGGACCAAGACCATGTGGTCTATGAGGCCAAGGTAGAAGTCACTCAATACATCCCTTTGAACAAGGAAATCAAAGACTATTTGGAACTGGAAACTCAATAGAAACCCCAACAATCTATTCCCTGAGCCTTTAATGACTTGACGCACACCAGCAGTGTCCCTTCATTCTCTCGACCTTTATGTCTCTGTCTGCTCATCAGCATTCCTTACCTCCCAACACATCTTCCCACATCCTTCATCTTTTCTTAAACACCTGAACCTCTGTTGCTTGTGCCTGCTTTAAATCTCTCCATGCTGTGTCAGGATATTAGCTGAGCACAGAAGTCTTTCAAATATGCTGCTTATTTCTCTTACTCTTCAGGACCACTTATCTAATGTGTTCCAGTTAAAATGTCTCTCTTAAAATGGATTAGCCAGATCCTAGACACCAAAACACAGTTAAATATTCAAGAACACTGCTAGAAAAATCTCAGATGTGTGTGTGTGTGTGAGAGAGAGAGAGAGAGAGAGAGAGAAAGAGAGAGAGAGAGAGAGAGAGAGAGAGAGAGAGAGAGAGAGAGAGAGAGAGAATTGTCAGAAGAGGCTGGGAGAGCTGTCAGCCAATGGCATACGTGAAGGAGAGAGGGAAGGTGTTGGGGACCCTAGCTATTAAGGTTGCAGTCCCCCATGGCCTGATGGCTTTCTGATCTCAGCACAAGATGGGTGACTTCCTTTTTCAGCAGGGCTTCCCTGTCTCTGCCTGTCATCTGGAGAGTGTTGCTGGACACAGGTGGCTGGCCTTGTCTGAAAAGGGACCTTGTAGAGCTCTCTGAAAGACTGCTTAACTCAACACACACACACACCAGGATAATTAGGTGTTGTGTTATAACCAATCAGCCTGTCCTGCTCACTTGATGCCATGACCCATTAGCCCTTTGCACCCATAAGTCCCTATCCCTAAAACAATGAAATAGACTCTCACTGCAGCAGTCTCCAGAGGTCATTCTGCCATACTTACAGCCATAAAAACCCTGACCTTTGCCTCTGCTCCCTTTCTCCCCTCAGGCTGAAGGCCAACAGCCTCCAGGGAGAAAGAGGGGGGCTAGAAAGGAAGGTGAGTAAAAGTACCCCAAGATTCACAAGATCAAAGGAAAAGAAGATGAGGCCACGAGGAAGCCCTTGAAATGAAGATGACCTTCCAATGAGTTCTTTGTCTCGTTTCTCAGAGTTAGGTCTCTTTGATAAATGTCACCGGCTGTGGCTTCTACCCAAGCCTTTGATTAAACAGTTATGATTTTAAGAGTAGCTGTGTGGCCTTGGGATGACTAATGTCATTCCTTATCACCAGCAGAATGATACAATCTTATAGTTATCACATATCAGTTCTCATAACCCTTTGGCTAAAGTCTAAAATCCTCTAAACAGTCTTAACAACCTTAGATATCTGGCATCCACTCTACAACTCCAGCCTTATCTTAGCCATTTTTTTCTATTCCAAAATTACCAGAGCTCTTTAATAACTAAAACATGCCATGCTCAGTTTCTCCTTCTAAGGCTTTAAATGTTGCATCCCCTGCAGGAAAACTCACTCAGATGCCATTTCATCTTGGCCTGTTTTGAAACTTAGCCTTTAACTCATGTTTTTGTTTGGTGCCTCTCCCCAGTCTCCTACATATATTCACCATGAACTATACATCTCCCATTGTGGTCAGTTCTTCATTTAGAACAAGTCACGCAAGTAAAAGCCTGACTCTTGTATGACTTCCTTATCAAATGAGTTAGTGCCCTAACCATAGAGCCTGTCCTTCTCTGGACTCTGTGGCCTAACACAGGGTGATAAAAGTAACAGAAGAGGTAAATTTGACCAAATTATATCATATGCATGTATAGAAACATCAGAATTAAACTCATTACATCTTACTCTGTACTGTTAATATACACTTTTACTAGTATTTTTAATGTCCTTACTAAAAGCTCAATAGTCCATTTTGATTGAGAAGTAAAAAAATATCAGGTAGAAGGGGATTTCTGGCAAAAAAAAAAAAATAGGCTCTTAAGATAAGACTAGAAATTAAGAAAGGAAACCCCGAGAGACATCTAGAATCAGAGAATTGGACCTTTAAAAAAAAAAAAACCTACTCATTTAGTTTGCAGAGAAAAAATTATGGCAAAGGTCATGCTCAAAAAGTGATCATTCTGTGAACTATGTGTAAATTTAAAGTCTAAATATAGTTATTTTCAAACTTGGCTCCTGTAGGCTGTCACAGTTAAGATTAAATTTAGCACATAGAATAGAGACCCTAAATACAAAGCTCTATCAGTGGGGCTCCCAGCATGGAACCAAGTATGAAATGGAACCAAGTATGAAGAAGCCACTATTAATAGATGTAGATGATGCTAAAGAGAGCTAGGAGGTAAGGCTCCCTGGAGCCGACCTGCAGGAAGCCATTGCCTCCCAGACCCAAGCTGAAGAGAGTAAGGATAACTTTACTGGAACCCATCATGACCTGAAGTCTCAGAGGAGGGACCTCTGGGCAGGCATTGTGGCCATCAGAGGAATAGGGCTTCTGAAAGGCCAGAAATACTGCACTCAGAGACAGTAGAGACGATAATTCCCACACGGACCGGTCAGGTACCTCATTTGGCCATATCCACCTGGATTCCAGACAACAAGATACCAGAGATAGGTAATAAAAGAGGTACTAAAATGTAACAGAGTCAAATTATGTTGGGAGAAGTTTTGCTTATATTGTAAAGAAAGTTTAAAATGTAGTGAGTGGGCCTTCCTGAAACAAATGCTTAATGAAATATGATGAGAGATGGCTTCAGTGAAAGATGCCATCCATTTTTCTCAGGAATTTTTTTTTCTCACATACTGACTTCTATAATTTGAATGCCTATCTCCTTAAAAATTGATGCCAAGTACCAGTAAGATGGTTCAGAGTTAAACATCTTAGAAGATGTCTACCTTCACTAGACACCAAACAGGCTGGTAGCTTCACTTTGGATTTCCGGGCCCACAACTATCAGCTAATTTCTGGTTGTTACAAGTTACTCAGTCTCACATACTCTAATATAACACCATAAATGGACCAAGATACTGCTATTACAACCTAGTGTCTATTTACACTGCACAGGTACTTGTGATCCCTTTGTATAACCTTAACTGACAACCTTTATATCTTGCGTTACCTCTTCTAGATACACACTTCTCAAGGAAGAACTGTCAATCAAGACAAACTTTCCTTTGTTGATGACAATGCTTCTTATCTTCAACTGTTGAAAGATGATTACTATTCACCACAAATACATACTGAGCATCTCCTTTGTGGCAAATATTGTTCTAGAAGCAGGTAATACAGCAGTAATATTTTTAAAGATAGAAATCTATGTATAATAGTGCTCACATTTTAGTAGAGAAAACAGACAATAATATGACATATAAACACAATATATTGTATGGTAGCTGGTTCCAAGTGCCTTGGAAAAACCTGGGGTTCTGGAGATGTAGTTCAGTTGGTGGCATAATTGCCTAACACACATGAAATCCTGGGTTTGAGCCTTAGCGCAATATTAATTGGGGTGCAGTAGAGTACACCTGTAATCCTAGAATGTGGAAGTGAAGGCTGAAGAATCAAGAATTTGAGGCCATCCTCAACCCCACAGCAAATCTGAAGCCAGCTTGGGATTATGAAGCCCTTTCCCAAAGAAAGAAAAATAAAAACTGGAAAGTGGGTGAAGAAGATAGGTAGTCGTAATTTTTCAATAGTTATTAGACATTTCGGTTTATGCCTTCAGGAGGGCATAATCTAGGATAGAGATCACTGAGGCAGGTGGTCCTGGCAAAGAACTAGGGTAAATGTTCTAAGGCAGCATAATATACAGACTATCCTCCTCACACACGCAGGGTACTGTGTCTTCAGCCTCAGCACATGTGAGACCTATTAGCATGTGCGCACGAGCGGACACGCACGCACACGCACACACACACACACACACACACACACACACACACACACACACCACACAAAGAGATATCTCCTGACCCTAGAGACTTTCCCAAGTTCTAGTTAGATAAATAAGAAGCAAAAATCAAGAGTCAGTTTTCACTTATTTTATTGTTATATTGAAAACAATCCGAGCTCAAGGTCTCCTGAACCTAGGGAAGAAGGAGCCAGAGGGATTTCTGTCTGTGTTTGCTCAGTAGCTTTCATTACTAACTGTCCAGTTTCTCCTGTGATATTAGAAGTAGTAAATAAAGTAAAGAGCTTAGTGTTCTATAAAGATTTGCATCGGGGTGGAGACCTCTGCCTGGGCCACCAGGAGTCCATAGCCAACGAGTGCTGGAGAAAGCTACCCTCCCAGGAGCTTGAAAAGCTATGAGTGGGGTTAAGGGGAGCAACACCTCTCACCCAGACCCGCGCAGATCCACCGGGATCCAGGACCTGAGAACCTAGGGACCGAAAACCTCTGAACCTTCCGGTTTCCATCTGTGGGTGGAGACCTCTGCCTGGGCCACGAGGAGTCCATAGCCAACGAGCGCCTGAGAAAGCTACCCTCCCAGGAGCTTGGAAAAGCCGTGAGTGGGGTTAAGGGGAGCAACACCTCTCACCCAGAACCGTTTGAATCCGGCAAGATCCAGGACCTGAGAACCCGGGGTCAGGAAACCTCTGAACCTCCCAATTTCATCTGTGGGTGGAGACCTCTGCCTGGGCCACCAGGGGTCTGTGCCTGGGGACCTCAGCCTGGGCCACAAGGCTCCAGGAGAGAGCGGGGATCCCAGGAGTGCTGACACACCTTTGAGCACAGGCAAAACCACCACTTCTGTTCAAACTCACTGGATCAAGAGGGACCCTTGCAGAGCCATCAGGACATAGGAACTAAGGGACAACTGGGGACAAGATCCTTCTGATTTCTTTCTGCACCCCAGAGCGGACCCTGTGCAACAGCTCTCCAAACCCAAACACCTCTCAGAGAGAGCTGGTCTTCAGGGAGTATTAACACAGAGGCCTGCAGGAGGGGCAAGCCACAACCAGACAGAGTAAGATCAGCTAACATCAGAGTTAACAAGATGGCAAAAGGCAAGGGTAAGAACATGAAGAACAGAAACCAAGAGTACTCGGTACCATCAGAACCCAGCTCTCCCACCACAGCAAGCCCTGGATACCCCAACACACCAGAAAAGCAAGACTCAGATTTAAAATCATTAATCATGGTGATGATAGAAGACGTGAAGAAAGAAATGAATAACACCCTTAAGGAAATACAAGAGAACAGAGATAAACAACTAGAGGC
>JAPYYD010006067.1:0-11490 GCA_028551405.1 Uromys caudimaculatus
TCTTGTTCTCCATCTTGTTTTGAGATAGAATCTCTTGTTGTTCATCAAAGTGTACAGTCGGTTTATCTGGCCCATGAGCTTTTAGGTATCTCCCCGTCTTCACCTCTTATCTTTCTGTAGGAGTGTAGAGAGAACAAGATATGACCATGTTAGCTATAAATGGGTCCTGGAAATCCAAACTCAGGGTTTCATGTTTGCATGACAAGCATGCTATTCACTTCACTCAGCCATTCATTTCCAGCTGCAAATGCCTTTTAAAATATTTATTTTATTTGTCTGTGTCTGGGTATGTGTACTTGCAGGTGTACTGGAGCTGCTGTTACAGAAAGTTGTGAACCTCCCAGTAAGGGGGTAAGGGTGCTTGGAATTGTACTCAGGTCTTCCACAAGAACAAAAAAAGTTTAAAAAAAACAAAACAAAACAAAAAAAAACCCACTGCTGGGCCATCTCCCCAGCCCCACATGGCTAAGAGGAAACTGTCTGAGTTGTGGGAAGGAATGTCTTTCATACAACGTAGCACTTTTGAAGCCCATTCATCTTCCAGCACCACTTTTTCCTGGTGAGTAATTGTCCACGGGGTGGATCTGCTGTGTTCTCTCATTAGCTGCTGAACATTGTTGTTCCTACTTTTTGGCTGTTGCGAATGTTATGAATATAATATGTTGCTCTATGCATTGACATCCATGTTGTGTGAACATTTTCTTGGCTAGGTACCTGGGAGTGGAATTTCTGGACCATGTGGTATGACTTTATTTTAGGTCTTGAGCTGACATGTTGTTTTCCAATGTGGTAGCATTATTTTACATTCCCACAATCATGGTATAAGGTTCTAATTACTGCATGTCCTCATTGACACTATTGTTTAACAAAGCTTTTTCTTCCTCTACTTTCTCCTCCTCCTCTTCTATCTTTTCCAAGTGGGTGAAAAATGACATTGAGATTTTGATTTGCATTTTCAAGACTGTAGTGTTAAACAAGATTTTGTGTGCTTGGTGACATTTTTGGCACTGTATTGGACAACTATTCAGGTCCTTAGCCCACTTTTAAACTGGATTCTCTGTTCTTTTTTACTGTTCAGTTGGATGTTTAGTTAGATATTTCTTATCACATACATGTTGGCTAATCTTGGTGATCAGCTTGACACAAACGAGAAGAGGGAAGTAAGATTGAAAAACTTCTTATATTAGATCAGCCCATAGACACAGCAGTGGGACATTTTCTTAATTGCTAATCGATGTAGGCAGAGCCCAGCCCATTGTAGACTAATCCTTAATCAGGTTGAGCCGGACTTTATAGAAATGCTAGCTGAAAGAGCAGTAAGCAGCATTCCACTGTAGTTTCTACTTCAAGTTCTTGCTTGAGTTCCTGTCCCACTTGAGTTTTTATCATGGCTTCCCTCAAGGATGGAACATGTACTATGATATAAGTCCTCCCCTCTCCAAGTAGATTTTGGTCCTGGTGTTTTATCACCACACCAGAAAGCAAACCGCAACAACATATTTGATTTGAAAACATATGGCCACATTTTATGGGTTGTTTCACTTTATGGATGGTTTCTTTTAAAAGAAACCATCTTCTTTTAAAAGCACAAAAGTTTTTAATTTTGGTAAAGACTAACTCATCAAATGTATTTCTCCTATTTTACAGTTTGACAGGAGTGGATAGTTTCTGTCTACCCGAGGTTACTGAGCATACTCCTGTTATCTTTAAAAGAATATTATAGTTTTATAAAAACTTATTTTAGGTTACCTATAGCATACTTAGACTTCGATTTATTATTTACTTCCTACTACCCTGAGTTCTCTAGTCCACTGCAGACTAATTTTTATATGCGCTGTGACTATACCTAGCTCTTCCAGGAACCATTTGGTAGAGGGCCTACTCTTCCTCAAGTTTAGGTGCCTTGACACCCACCAACTGAAAATGAGTCATCCTCACATGTAAGATTTTATTTCTAAATTTTTAGTTCTATTGTATTTATCTCTTCTTAGATATATTTATTATTTACTGCCCATTACCCTCAGCCATCTGGCACACTGCAGATACTCCATCTTGGTTACTGTAGCTCTTTGCTAAGTTTCTAAACAGATATGCATAATTCTTCCAACTTCCAAATTTAGAACGGTATACTCTAGCTCCTTGTTATCAAGCTGGTATCTTCCTCTGTGTATTTGCTTGAAGTTTAGTCTGAGCTTCTCAATGTATATAGAAAAGGTCAACTTGTGTTTTGGTAAAATATGAAAGAAATCTATAGATTAATTTAAGACAAAGCTTAGCAATATCAAACCTTCCAGCCTGTGAATGTGTTTTCTCGTTTGGTTAAGTTTATTCCATTGTGTTTTAGAATGTATCCACTGTTAGAATTTGAACAGGAAAAAAAGAGGGAGAACACAGAGTGGAGTGTCTTTTCCTAGATCTCCAATAAAGTAACTTATCCCTTCTTTCCTGAGGACAAATGAGAGGAGGAAAGAGAAAAGAAGGGCGGAAAAGAGAGAAACAAAAACTGGGAGTATGATTTTCATAGAGCTCTTCTCCAGGAGCGGAAGGTCCTATTCGGTAACCTGACTGGGGAGGAGGATATGCATCATGGTTTAGATTGCATACATATAGGGGAGCATTTCAGAGAAGCAGAATGAGATGACTTGGATGTGTTTAATATAATATGCCAGTGAAATATGTTGTAGTGTATAAGTTACGATGTTCCAGGGGTTAAAAGCACAGGTAGAAGGGTTATCCTCATTAATAATAACAAAGCAGCATCCATTCTCACTGTAAAAGGGACTATTATATGTCAGTGCACATCCGGTGGGATTGCTGTTAGGAAATTGTTGGCAAGGCTTCCATTTTCTCCATGAGGTAGGAGGATAACTTCATTTTAACTAAGAAATGGGTCATGGAAAGGAGAGATGGAGTTGGCCATTTCTCATGATGAATGGGCGAGTGCTTCATCAGAAGAGATCACACAGTGTTGATTGGTGGTGCCAATGACTGTATTGATGTATATTGTAGTGGGTGTCACTGAGAGAGAGTTGAGTGAAGTCTCAGATCCTAAGTATAGAGAACCAGGGAAATAAATCTGATGGAAGGAAGGACTGTATTTTAGCTAATGTCCTTTCAATTCTTTCTTCTATCCAAGAAGTGGCCACAATCAGTAACATTGCCCTCCATTTTTAATGGAGGTATTTGAGAAATACCTGATGGTTTCCAGCCAGTGAAACAGCCAAATGCTGTCTTAATTTCCCCACAAGACTATATAGTGTTTCCAGTTCTGTTCTGCTACAAAAAGCCAAAGATGATTTCCTCTCCCAGCTGTCTAGTGTTGACAGCCCGAAGTATTTTCTTACAGTCATATGACTGTTAATACAATTCAGAATAAGACTCCAGACAGGAATTTGTGCCATCATATTAGACAAGGTCATTGTACTAATCCTGAACTGTGATGAGAGTGGAACAAGATGCAACTAGCAAGGCTGATTTTTGTCATGTGGTTCCCAAGGGCATGTGGCAAGTGGTCCCAACTTAGCTTGAAATAAGAACCTCTAACATCTGGTTATTACAAGATGAGTGAGAAGGAAATGTTGTGTACCATGAATTATCATAGGGTTAATTGTGTTCAGGAATAAGTACGCAAGCTTTCCAATAAAGGATTTCAGAATATTGTAGGTGCTCCTGCTCATGTGTGTGTGTGTGTGTGTGTGTGTGTGTGTGTGTGTGTGTGTGTATGTGTGTATACACCTCAGCAACTTCACAGTCACATTGTAAGTCAAGTTGAAGAGGAAACACTTAACACATTCTGTGGAAGAAAACATATGAGAACTAAAAGAATAAGCTAAAGAAAGTTGAGTAGGCATCGCTAATCAAAAGGTCAAGTTGCTAACCTCCAGACAATACCCACATGGTAGATGAACACATTGATGTTAAGGACTAAGTGTGTTCTCCTGAGTGTGTTTTAAAGAAAATGAGGAATGTGTCTTAGTTTGCTTTCAGGAAATACGTTTGGTAATATGGCACAAAATTAATTTTGGTGGAAACTCAAGATGTGTACTTTAGTATTAATTTCCCATGCTTTTAAAATTTCAAATATTTCAAACTCATATTTGATTATCAGGGTTAGAGACATTTAACTGAGTGATGAACTCAAGTTAAATGATGGAAAATGACTGGTTGGTCCTAGTAATAATGCCACTATTTGAGCTACTGCTTACCAAGCCTTTTCTATGCATCTTAGCAACTCAACTGTTTGAGCTGGCACTGTTATTTATGGACATTAGTCTAGAGATCTCTGTTTGGGGAACAAGGAGATGGGTAGCCTACCAAATTTAGGCCTCTAGAGTCTGCTGCTCTGCTCTGCTTCATTGTGCTGCTTAACTTCCTCTTTGATTATACTGCCCACATGCCTCAGTTACCTCTGGATGAAAAAAGAACGACTGATAACATTTGGCTCATTTGAGTTTAAAGATGAAATGAGACCTAACACAGAAGACTTGAAAAATGATGCTAAATATATATGAAATAATAATAATAAAATATATAGGAAATATAATTTTAAAAATGCTCTTGTTGGTCTGTTCCTGGAGTAGATTATCATGGCTGTTTGAAGGAGCAATGTCCATGGGTTTGCATACTTGAACACACGATCCCAGGTTAGTGGCACTATTTGGAGAGGTTATGTGACCTTTAGGAACCTTGCTGGAGGAAGTAAGTTGAGCGTTTACAGCCTACTCTGCTTCCAGTTTGCTTTTTCTGTTTGGTGCTTTCTGTTAAAGATATGATCATTTAGCTTCCTGGTTCAACTGCCTGCTGCCAGCCTCTCTTGCCATTACGAACTCTATTAACTCTATCTCTGAAACCATAAGCCAAAGTAAATTCTTTCTTCTGCTTTATATCTCACTTGGGAACACTATTGGCAAGAAAAGAAAAGAGCCACAGGTAGTTGCTATAGTGGGGAAACATTTTAAAAATCATCATGTCCAATGAAAAAAAAGGACCTAGACAAGAGATGGCACTCTATGTAATTTCAATAAATTTAAATCTAGAAAAAAATAAAATTGATCTAGAATCACACAATCTCTTAGGAAGAAAGAGACTTTTTTCTTATTGTTAGATTTTTTTTATTTGTGTGTAACGCGTGTTAGTTGTCTCTGTGTTAGTGTGCTCATATAAGTGTAGATCTCCTTAGAGGTCAGAGAGAGGTGCTGACTTCCCTGGAATTGGAGTTATAGGAGGTAGTGAGTTATCCCATGGTCCTTTGCAAGAGCAGCCACCACTCAACTACTCATCCTTCTCTCCATCCCCAAGAAAGACTTTGGACAGGGATGGTTTTACAAATGTATCAGGACCTAACAAATCATTTACTTTAATATATGTGGTTTATTATATTTTATGTCTTGAAATGTTTTTTTTTTAAATCTCACAGAGTACTTTTTGATATATTTTTAAAAATCACCTTCTTTAATACCCATTATCAATTCTTTTCCTATAAGCAGATTTTGGATATTATAAACTGTGTATCATATTGATACTAAATTATGAGAAAAAGCTTTACTTCTGCATGCATGGCTGCCCACTCCTCATTCAACTCCATAAACATGTTACTACTATGATAAACAGAAATGTGTTGTTACTATGATAAACTTCACTGAATATGTACATTGATTTGGAAAGAATACATTATTATGGCATAGAGTCTCTCACTTCATGACTATGGTCTGCCTTCATTTATTCAGGTTGTTTTTAATGTTTTTCAAGTTCTTTGCAATTGACTCTCGTTTATTGAGTATATAACCCACAGAACAGTAGACCAGAAAAATGACCTGCCTGGCTAAGACATGAGCTATTCTAAGGGCTATATCTGACATCCAGGAGACCTACCAAAATTAGCAGTTTACTCCTAGGAATCTTAGCTCAGGGAAATAAGTTTTTGCCCTGAGTTCTTCATATTGCCTCTTTGCTTTGTTGTAAGATGAATTTTAAACTTTAGTTTGTTACATTAACACAATTTTGCAAGCACAGCCTCTCTGGTATTGTGAACATCTGAGCCTGGTGGGAACACCGGAAGAGGAGCCTGGGTACAACGAAGGGTAGCAGCAAACAGAAGGTGGGTGCTTAGGAGAAGCATGCATGGCAAAAGTTTACAAACAAGCTCAGTGTTTCAGAACTTTCTGACCTTCAACATTCACATCTTAGTGTATATATATATATATATATATATATATATATTGCCCCATAGAGGAAAAAGAGAGAATAGAAGGAGGAATTTTTGCTTGAAAATTACAGATGACATTCTTGTACAAGGTGAAGGAAATATCACACTCAAATCCCATATACTCTTAGGTAAAATTCCTTTGAAAACTGGGGCTCAGCTTAAAGTAGTTCTCATGTGGAATGTTAATTCTGTAAGAAATAGTGACTTTTTTTAAAAAAGTTAAGCATTTGCCTATTATAGAATACTATAGGAATTTATGTGCTCAGAAATTATAAAAAAAGGAAAAAGGAAGGGATAAATATAATTATGCTGGGTCTGTTCTCCTGCTAGAGCTAAGTAAACATGAAAAAGATTGTAAAGAGTTTAACTTGTAGTTTGCGATCACATAATGTTTCTATCCCATGAATTAAAGTAAATTTGACCCCAGGTTCCAATACCACAGAGTAGTGGTCAAGTTTCTGTGTTATTATTGGTACTCTTTTACTACCAGGTACTAGGGATCATATGAGGAATCTACAGCCAAGAAGGTTTTTGAGGGAGAAGTTTCTATCTGGTTTCTACCAACAAGTCCAATATTCCCTAAAGTCCTGGGTCCTGCTACTATTCTCATGGAGCTATTGGGACTTAGGAATATTAGCTAAGGTTTATCTAAGTTTAGCCTCAACCTGCCCAAGCATTAAGCCGTCCCTCTTTATCACCACATCAAGTTCAATCTTTTGCATTAGACTCTTCAAAAACACCACACAAGTTACTGTCCAAAGGAAGTGGGTGACTGTGATTTTCTGATAGTAGATAGACATGTGCCATATAATTCTTCAAAAAGGAACCTCACTATCAATCTTTGTGCATGAGGAAACAAATGGGACAGAATAATAATTGTTATTTTTGAAACATCTTAAGATTTTATGCTATTTGAACTTGTGATGGTTAATATTGCCATCTTGACAGAATCACCTTGGAAACAAGCCTCTTAGGCATGCTTGTGAAGGATTTTAATGACTACGTTAATTGAGGTGGGAGGACCCACTGTGGGTGGCACCATTCTGTAGGCTGGGGTTCTTCACTAAACAAAAAGGAAAAGGTAAGCTGAGCATAAACATTCGTAGTTCTCTACTTCCTGACTGGGAATGCAAGCTTCTGGCTCCATGACTTCCTGGCACGGTGGACTGTGTATCTTTGAACTATGGCACTGTCTTTAAAAATATGGCTTGGTCCTCATATTGGCCTGTATGTGACTTTTAAGTTGTTTTCCAAAGAGCTCTCTAATGCAGTTTATAAATGTATCATTTCAAAGCCAAAGAATTCATGTGACTGTATCGTTTATCTACTAACTTCATTAAATGTAAATGCCTTTTATGAATTTCACTGGCCTGAGGCAGAACATCTTTTCAAGGCACCTCCATCTGCAGCTTCATCTTCAGCGCCCTAGAAAGCAGGATAAACATACAAAAGATGGGCTCATTTGCTAGTATTGTTTGAGATATAAAATGGAAATTCTGCTCTAGGGTTAATGCAAGGACTTTGACTCAGAGATTTTAGATTTATAATGAGATAAAACATAATATATACGTCTACTGTGCAGTCTTATATAGTTAAACTACATAGCATTGAGATCGAACCAAGCAATGAATGTTAGCCTATATAATGTAGGTAGGTATGTTGAAGTTGTGATCAAGCAGGACCTGGTAAAACAAGAGTGTTTTACCAAATCTTTAGACAAATATCCCAAATGAAGTAGAGACTTAAATATAAGGCACATATGATCAGACATGATTTCAGGTAGCCCTTTCTCCCAGTAAATCATACGCTGGAGAACACTCTTAATTTTCTCAGTTTAGAGAAATGTGTAAGATTCTATGAGATATGTCCACATACACATTTTTCTGACAAATGATTATGCGTTCATTTATGACAGTACCTATCTCACATGACCCCACATAACATGCCATAAATCATGTCTCCTGAATTGTAAGTGTAATAAACGTTCTTTTGCCTCGAACATCATCTGATTTTTGTAACTTGCAGTCCAACAACAGACATTTTACACTGGACAAGACCAGAATATGGTAATTGTTCAGTTCATGAGGTTGGATGTCTTGGCATTCCCAATAGAGCACTTAAGGTTTAAAGGATGCCTACAGAGCTGCCAGTGTAAAGACGCTGGCTATGCAATCAGCAAAGGGATACAAACCACCACCAGCAGCAGACTTGATGATGTTACCTGCAAGAGTGAAGGGAAGCAGGCAAAAAACAAAGTTTCATTTCATTTCTTTTATTTATTTATTTGACATTGGCAAGATTTCCCAACACTTATGGTGGTTCTTCCCATTTTAATTAATCTGATCCAAAAATCTCTCATGGGGATGCCAGATGTCTTGTCTTGTAGTTCATTCCTGATCTAGTCAGTTTGACAACCAGGATTCACCATCACCTTGGGGCCAAACGAGTAAGTTGGAATAGTTGAGCTTGGATGTTTTTAGGGTGGCTCTTGCTTGCCTGGTACCTGTCTCTGAATGATCAAGTAAGAGTATATTTACTTCCCTCAGATGGATGGACTGGGCAGAGACTAGACTGCGGTTCTGGGTAAATGGGTTAGTATGAGTATCAGAGACATGAATGATCCCATCTGAACCTTTAGTTGTCTCTAATTCCTGGATAGTCCTTGGAAAGCCAGTTCATCCATTTTTCAAAAAGATGTCAAACCATTCTATGCAAAAAATTAAAGGTGAGCTGGGATGATGGCTCAGAGGTTAAGAGCACTGATTGTTCTTCCAGAGGTCCTGAGTTCAGTTCCCCAAAACCACATGGTGGCTCACAACCACCAGGTAATGAGATCTGATGCCCTCTTCTGGTGTGACTGAAGACAGCTACAGTGTCCTCATATTAAATAAATAAAGAAAGAAAGAAAGTAAGAAACAAAGAAAAAAGAAACCTTTTCTAAAAATTAAATGCATTCATTACAATAAAATGATGACAAATTCTGGAAAGCTATGGGTCATCAGGAGCTGCATGCTACTCAATTCATCGCCTCTTCTGTGGTGTGTTGCAGTGTTTGCTTAGATCCCAGGCAACCTGTGCATAAGGCAGTGAAAAAACAAACAGTAAAGGCTGGTAGACTAGAGGGATCAAAGATGCTGATACCATCACCACAAATCAACCACTGGAGTATATCTTTCTTTTTTTTAAATTTTTTTAAAAATTATTTATTTATTTTTTGATACTTTATTTACATTTCCAATGTTTCTCCCTTTCCAGGTCTCCTCTTTGGAAACCCCCTATCTCCTACCCCTCCCCTGCCTCTATGAGGGTATTCCACCTCCCACCCACCGGCCCACCCCAATCCCGTATTCCCACATTGACATTCCCCTTTACTGGAACCTCTAACACCCTCAGGCCCAAGGGCCTCTCCTCGCCCTGATGACCAACAAGGCCCCCCTCTGCCACATATGTGGTCCGAACCATGGGTCCCTCCATGTGTATTCTTTGATTGGTGGTCCAGCCTCCAGAAGGACTGGGGGGGGGTCAGGCCAGTTGACACTGTTACTCCCTCCATGGGGCTGCAAACTCCCTCAGCTCCTTCAGTCCCTTCTCCAACTCCTCCATCTGGGACCTCACTCTCAGTCCAGCAGTTACTGTTAAGTGAAACTTGGGCATTCTGAACTTTTAGGCTAATATCCGCTTATCAGGGAGTACATACCATGTTCATTCTTTTGTGACTGAGTTACCTCACTCAGGATGATATTTTCAAGGTCCATCCATTTGTCTGCAAATTTCATGAAGTCATTGTTTTTAATAGCTGAGTAGTACTCCATTGTGTAAATTCTGTATCATTTCTTCTGATGAGGGACATCTGGGTTGTTTCCAGCTTTTGGCTATTATAAATATGGCTACTATGAACATAATGGAGCATGTATCTTTATTACATGTAGGAGCATCTTTTGGGTATATGCCCAGGAGTGGTATAGCTTGGTCCTCAGGTAGTATTATGTTCATTTTCTGAGGGTCCGCCAAACTGATTTCCAGAGTGGTTGTACCAGCTTGCAATCCCACCAACAATGGAGGAGTGTTCCTCTTTCTCCACATCCTCTCCAGCATCTGCTGTCACCTGAGTTTTTGATCTTAGCCATTCTGACTGGTGTGAGGTGGAATCTCAGACTTGTTTTGATTTGCATTTCCCTGATGACTAAGGATGTTGAACATTTCTTTAGGTACTTCTCAGCCCTACGAATTTCCTCAGTTGAGAATTCTCTGTTTAGCTCTGTTCCTCATTTTTTGATGGGGTTACTTGGTTTTCTGGAGTATAATTTCTTGTGTTCTTTTTATATATTGGATATTAGCCCTCTATCAGACGTAGGATTGGTTAAGATCTTTTCCCAATCTGTTGGTTGCCATTTTGTCCTATTGACAGTGTCCTGTGCCTTACAGAAGCTTTGCAATTTCATGAGGTCCCATTTGTCGATTCTTGATCTTAGAGCATAAGCCATTGGTGTTCTGTTCAGGAACTTTTCCCCTGTACCCAGGTGTTTGAGACTTTTACCCATATTCTCTTCTATTAGATTCAGTGTATCTGGTTTTATGTGGAGGTCCTTGATTCACTTGGACTTGAGCTTTATACAGGGAGACAGGAATGGATCAATTCTCATTCTTCTACATGTAGACCACCAGTGGAACTAGCACCATTTGTTGAAAATGCTGTCTTTTTTCCACTGAGTGGTTTTAGCTCCTTTCTCGAAGATCAAGTGCCCATATGTGTGTGGGTTCATTTCTGGGTCTTCAATTCTATTCCACTGATCTACCTGCTTGTCTCTGTACCAATACCATGCAGTTTTTATCACTACTGCTCTGTAGTACAGCTTGAGGTCAGGAATGCTGATTCCCCAGAAGTTCTTTTGTTGGTGAGAATAGCTTTTGCTATCCTGGTTTTTTTGTTGTTCCAAATGAATTTGAGAATTGCTCTTTCTAAGTCTATGGAGAATTGAGTTGGAATTTAGACGGGGATTGCATTGAATCTGTAGATTGTTTTTGGTAGGATGGCCATTTTTACTATATTAATCCTCCCAATCCATGAGCAGGGGAGATCTTTCCCCCTTCTGAGGTCTTCTTCGATTTCTTTCTTCAGAGACTTGAAGTTCTTGTCATACAGATCTTTCACTTGCTTGGTTAGAGTCACACCAAGATACTTTATATTGTTTGTGACAATTGTGAAAGGTGTCATTTCCCTAATTTCTCTCTCAGCCTGTTTATCCTTTGAGTATAGGAAGGCTACTGATTTGTTTGAGTTAATT